>JAJMBB010000050.1:0-40060 GCA_030565145.1 Insectozyma parachauliodis
ATTATATAAAGTAAAAAACTAATATACAGTGTTATTGGAAAAAAAAAAAAAAAAGTATTATATAATTAGATACAAAAAATAATTTGATTTCTATGTCCAATGTTTGAAAGTCTTTACCCACTCACAATTTTGTTTGTATGATTTCATTGAATTCAAATATAAACTCAAAGCTATTTGAAAATCACTAGTCACCTTCAAGTCTCGTTCTACACACTCATTGTAAGTCTTTAAATTTGATGTGTTTATCCCGTTATTTATAATATCAAAATACTTAACATCCTTTTCAACTCTTTCATTTTGATATTGAGTGATTATTCTTTTGTAAGTAAGAAATTCCTTTTGGTATTCAATAATGGAATTGACATAAATGTCCCAGCTATTTTTATCAACAAAAGAAGGAATTATTTCTATAGGAGGAGTGGGTATGGTGTATTTGTGTATTTTTGGTGAAGCATGCAAATCTAGTATTGATATCAGTTCAATTTGATTATTTGCAGTTGTTGGAGTTGAGCGATAACCTCGAACAGTATTTTTATTGATTGGTATCGATAAAGTTTCCGCTTTAGATGTTCCGTCTGAATAAGCGTGAACTCGTTTCTTACGATGTACAGGAATATGATTTGATTTGTTATCAGTCCCATTTGGTAAAGTATTTTGTAAGTCTTGAAAACCTACTTCCTCAATATCATTACCTAGTTTCAGCTCTAAGTCATTGAAATTAAAATATGCTTCTTTTTCAGAAGCCAATTTAGGTCTTTTATGATCTGGACGATGTCTAATACTGTTCCCATCTTCATCATTCTTGATGTAATCCGACTTTTTTGAATTGATACCTGGAGATGAATTGTTCACAACTTTCTTAGCGCGAGATGGAGATGCTATGTTCTGAGTTCTAGGTGTATTTTTAGACCTTATTGAAAATTCGGGTAAATACTCTTCCAATCTCTCATGTGCCGTATCTAGATCGTGAAAAGTTTTATTTAGTCTCGCATTTTGATCTGAATCCGTATATGTAGTATTTTGATTTCTATTAGGTGATTTAGGAGAATATTCTTCACCAACACTTATGATCTCATCATTTGATTCATACTTATCATTATCTAGATCTTTTTTGGAAGCATCGTCTAGAGAATTATTTAGATTGTCAGTACCCGGGGCATGCATAAAAGATTCATCATTATCGTTATTATCATTTGATAGATTGGCATTGAAACCTTTTGCCATATCTTCTTCTTCATCATCTTCTTCTTGTCCAAGATCAATAGGATCATTAGGATAAAATCCAGTTTGCTTCAGATTAAATGGATTTTGATGTTGATTAAGATTATTTTTGTATTGCTTGTTTAATAAATCTTCAATTCCATGATCTTCTTTTAGAGCTTCATTTGCCGTATTTTCACTTTGCAATGTATTTCTTCTTGCTTGTTTGAGATTTTCGTAGCGATTCTTTCGCAAAAAGGTATTGATCGGCACACTAGCCGGATCGTATTCATCATCATCATCATCTAAATTTGGATCTTCACCTTTCAAATCATCTCTTTTAAATCTTTTACCGTCGTTTGCTAATTCTTCAATTGGATTTTCTTTATCTTTGTTCCGTTTCCGTTCTCTCTTATTTGGCTCTGAAGCTCCGTTATCCTTTTCTCGTAAATGCTTTTCCAATTCTTTTTTTCTTAACTCGCTTTCTGCTTTTCTTCTCTCTGAGAGCTCTTGTTGTATTTTAGCTGATTCTTCTGCTTTTTCTCCGTTTTGGTGAGTTTTGGTATAATGTGAATAATATGAAAAATTAGAGTATCCATTAACAAAATTATAATTTCTACTTCCGGTTTGATTCAACTTTTCTGATGGATTAAACTTCTGGTTTTGATTCTTGTTTGTAAAATTAGCGGAATTAGAAAAGTTGGTAGTAAATGGTGGTACGTTGTACGACTCTGTTGTTGTTGATGATGTTGTGTTTCTAAAAGAATTTGAAGATGATGTGGTAAATTTAAAAGTGGTAAAATTAGTAGATTGATTCTGATTCAAATTTGAAAGAACTTCATTGTAATAGTTCTTATGGCTTGATTGAATGGTGTCAAAATGATTTTTGAGTTGTTCGTATGCTGCATTTATATTCTTGAATTTTTCATGAAATTCTTTGTTGGAAGTCTTGTCAGGATGATACTTCAATGACAATTGTCGGTAAACCTTTTTTATTTCATCGAAAGAACTAGTAGGGCTTATTCCAAGTATTTTATAGTTCTCTACAATATGATTTTGCATTAGAACAAAACGAAAAAAAAAAAACTACATTTCTGCTATTAAGATCAACTTTGAAATCTTGATGCGACTTGCAATAGTATTTAATGAACAGTTTGATTTATAAGACTTGAATCACCAAGATTGAAACTTGATGCTTTATGCAATCATTCTAAATACCTAGTAACCATTGTGTTTACTGTATTGAAAAAATCAACAATTCATACGGTACTTGACCTTATTTCATACCTGAACTTTTCCATTTCTTTATTATCTATGCTAGAATGTTGAATATATTAGGCTAATGGTTAGGATTTGTAGATGATTATTGGTAAATTTCATCAGTCCACTTTAATTGACTCAATGTATACAAACACGATATGAAAATCAAATCCAATTAAATAGCCTGGAGAAAATAAGTACAATAATTATAGAATAAAGTTCAGTTTTATTCACCATAGTTACAATTTACTGGCAAATCTGTTTGTTCATTTGGTTTCACTCTGAACTCTGTGGAACACGGCGTTGAGTTTACTTCGATAGAAAATGATTTGCTTAATCTTGCACTGATCTATATTGTGAATATAAAGAATTGTCCATCTACAATAGCCCCTATTTTATCAGGGTTATAGTTGTACTGCTGTAGTCTAATTATTGATTTTTTCTCAATGCTAAGATTTCAACATGTGCAAAATTAAATAACCACAATTTATATCGATCACATGGTCCAACGTCGATATAAAATATTCAATAGTTACATAAAAGATACTAGTACGAAATTTTTTCTTCTCTTCTTCTTATAGTTGAGTAGTTTTTCTTATCAGAATAGACTCTAATTATTTCCACTTCAAGTTAATTCCACCTTATTGTAATTTGAGTGCGATTTTTCGGTATCCCACTTCAACATTCTTTTTTACCACTGTTTACTTCCTTACAAGTATTTAACACCTACTTTTGGCCATGGTTTTAACACATTCCATTGCTAAAGACGGAACTCACATCTTTTTCAATGGATTATTGAATAACTACCTTATATTATCCGCCAATGGGCCAACAGAATCTATTGAAGTCACAAATACCCTTCCTTCCGTTTATAAAGAAAGCAGTTTATCATCAAAGAAAATTTCGTGTATCATTGGAATTGTGAAATTGAAGTTGGGTTCATATGTTATTATTGCCGATAAACATACTGTTACTGGCTCAATTTTAAAGAATGATATTGCTTTTATTGAGTCATTCAAAATCTTACCCTTGAATTCCAAAGATTCATCGTCCAAGAGCAGTGAAGAACATCAATATATTAAACTTTTGAGAAGTCACTTGACTAACTCAACCTTGTATTATGCAATTGACAATAAGTATGATCTTACTAATTCTTTACAACGTCAATTCACCACAGAAAACTTAAAACTCGATAACAGATTTTGGTGGAATAGATATTTGTCAACAGGATTGATAGAAAATAATGCTCAAGATTTTATTACTCCTATAATCTATGGTTATTTTAAATCGCATTCAACAATTTTCAATGGTAAATCTTTAGAATTTGCGTTATTGACACGTCGTGCTGTTTCGAGAGCAGGAACTAGATACTTTCGTCGTGGTGTTGATGTCGAAGGTAATGTGGCCAATTTCAATGAAACGGAGCAAATCTTTACTGCTACAAACACAAATCATGTTTATTCTATTTTGCAGACAAGAGGTTCGGTTCCAGTTTATTGGGCAGAAATCAATAATTTGAAATACAAACCTAATTTGGTCATCAGCTCACAGTCTTCTTTAAATGCAACTGAGACACATTTCAAACAACAAGTTGAATTATATGGTGATAATTACTTAGTAAATTTGGTCAATCAAAAAGGTTACGAGAAACCAGTCAAGGATGCTTACGAATCAGCCGTTGAAAGCTTACCTGAAAAATTAGCTAAACATGTTCACTATATTTATTTTGATTTCCATCATGAATGTAAAAACATGAAATATTATAGAATCAATTTATTATTAGATAGATTAATCTCATTGGGATATACATCTGACAATTTTTTTGAAATTGATTTAAATACAAAACAAATCAAAAACGTACAAAACAAAGTTGTTAGAACTAATTGTATGGATTGTTTAGATAGAACTAATGTTGTTCAAGGTACAATTGGACGTTGGTTCTTACAAAATCAATTATATAAGTCAGCTTATTTGCATGAAGTAGCTTTACCTTTTGAAAAATTGGATCCAAAATTCAATTTATTTTTCCAAAACTTTTGGGCTGATAATGCAGATGCTGTATCTTTTGCTTATTCTGGTACTGGTGCATTGAAAACTGATTTTACAAGATTAGGTAAAAGAACTTATAAAGGTGGATTAAATGATTTCTTAAACTCAGTCACACGTTATTACAAGAATAATTTAGCTGATGGTAGTAGACAAGATTCATATGACTTATTTTTAGGTAAGTTCAAGCCTTACCAAGATTCTGTTAATTCTCCATTTACTGATAATCGTCCACCTTATATTCAATTGTTACCTTATTTAATGGGAATTTCATTTTTAGTTTCATTGGCTACATTTTATTATCCAATTGGTTCTTTATTTGATCTCAAAAACATTTTAATTATTACTTTATGTTTGTTATTCAATCTTAGAAACTTGTTATATTTAAAAGCTCAAGGATATCAATTCGTTGATTGGCCAAAATTAGTAAATTTAGATTATTTGAAAAAACAAGATACTTATGATGGCACTGGTAAAGTAACAGGAACTAAATATGAAGAAACTGAATATTTTAAATCAATTAGCAAAAAACAAAATTAGATTAAAGGAATGCATCACTTTAGATTACTTTTTATAACTCGTTATTATACACACAGAAATATATATTTATTTATATCGATTCTTAAAATTGAAAAAGTTCAATCAACAATATAAAGTGAATTTAGTAATCGGTCTAAATCTGAATTAATTTCTCAAAAATGAATTACATAATTCATCATGGTAAGTAACAATTTTAGGAGTAACTCCATCATTTTTATTTCAAGAAAACACTTTAGAATTTTTCATATAAGTAAAATAGATTTTTTTTTTGATTTTACCTCTTACATAAAATTTGCTAGTCAATGATTGATGTTTAACGATTTTTGATAATAGAGAATTCAATGTTGGATCAACAATATATTGTAGCGCTACGAAATAAATTGAACGCTTGACCTCATCTTCTCGAGCGTAGAACTACTTTAAGGTTTGATTTTTATTATGAGGAAAGGTTTCAGTCTTACATAAGCAAAACGTTGATGAAAAGATCTATTCATTTTCGAACCTAGCTCCAATTAATTAGAATTGATCGGAGTTCAATCATTGTAATACTATTTCTTCATACCAGTAATCTTAGAGTTACTTTTTCCAGTAAACAGACTGTTGAAATTTTCAACAAAAAAATAATTGTCTAAAACTAAATGTCAGATATATTAGAGAAATCATTAGATGATATAATTGGCGAAAAGCAAAGAAACAGCAGGCCCGATCAGAAAAGGCTCGGTGGATCACGTTATCGTGGTAGGGGAAGCATGAGAGGTAATAGATATTCATCAATGAATCGTTCAAGAGCTCGTACTGAACCATATAATAGGTTCAATAATCCACATAATCATCAGTCATCGCAAAGAGATGTATTTATCTCTAAATCAAAATCATCAATTCCTAAAGATGTTTCAGAGTTGGCTGGAGGGCGTCCAATTCTAAGAATAAAGAATATACACCCCGAATTGAATGGAGAAGATTTATCAAATTTATTCAACCTGATAAATACAGTAGACTTTGTTAAGTTTGATGGTGTGGACGATACCGTAGCATATATATGTTTTGAAACTGATTATGAAAGAAGTAATGCCGATGCCATAGCTAAATATGATGGAAAGAAAGCTATGGGTAAAACACTTGTTGTCGAAAATGCAACTTCATTAGTAGACCGAATCAATATCCGCGCTACAAACTCCCCGTCTTCTTCTTCCTCAACTTTTCGAGGTAGAGGACGTGGTTCTTTTAAACGATCTGGGGGTTCAAGTGGGATCAGAACAAGAGATAAAACTAAGACAGCTGAAGATTTGGATAAAGAAATGAATGAATACTGGAAAGCAGAGAATGAAACTGCAGACAGTGAACAGATTGAAGAAAAAATTGAGGATCAAGCTCAAGATGAGATGAATGTGGATTGAGTCATACATAAGAAAATAGTATCAAAAATAAATATTAAATTAAAAGATCTAAAATCTAGCCCATACCCTGAGTAAGTTCAACCATAGATATATAAATGTTTTTGGTTATTTTCCTAAACTTCTTTCCATAGATGAAAAATGGTATAATTCCAGCTATAGTCACAAAATCAATGACTGCTAGCGCTATGTAGGTATTAGTTGTTCCGGACCCATCAAGCCAATATGAACATACAAATGTAAAAATACATGCTAAAGTGTTATTAATAATTGACACACCCACCATTCCTTGTATAACAATATCTGGATAAGAATCCATTAAATATGACATAGCAGTGTCTCCAATAGAACCCCACCCAAAACCAATAAAACCCAAACCCACATAAATTACTTGCCATGGCCATTGCCTGTCGGCGCCAACACCAAACATTATTAAACCAGCAGGTGAAATAACCAAAGTAACAAATAATAAATAAAGTCTATATTCCGGTTCCATAACTCCATTGTTTCTTTTAGCAATCCAAATAACATGCTTATCTGAAAAAATACCTGACACAATACATCCAATTACAGCACCGATCAATGTGGCAACATTCATTATTGCGACCCCTTTGGCTGAATAATTCCAGGGTTCTTCAGAAAAAAAAGTATCTTGCGTTGTTAAGAAGAAAGTCATATAAGCGTCTTGTAACCCCCATAATAAACCAGATAACCAAACAGCAGGCAAAGTGAAAACTTTGAAATACACAACAAACCTTTTTATATATTGTTTGAACCCAAATCCTTCCAAGTATGGTGCTGGAGTTATAATTGCGATGCTCTTCAAATAAGACTTTGGTTTCTCATCGCACGTCTCGGGGTCGATTGATATTTCAAGTTCTTTGGACATCTCATGTTCAATATTATTATTCTTATCATCTATTTGATTCAGGAATTTATTTTTGACTCCAAAATCATTCTCACTGCCAGAATCCTTCGAGAATTTAGGTATCAACGAGGCCTTGGGTTTCGAGTCGTAGACTTTTCTATATAATTGTCTGTCGAAAACTGTTTCCTCACAAGTGAATAGAACGACAATCAACGTAGCTCCAGAAATGATGGCCCCCCACCATCCTACCCACCTGAATGTTTCGTCGTGTGAAATGAATTCCGCAATCAATGGGCCTAAAAATGTCCCAACAGAAGTTGCTAAAATATAAAGCGTTAAAACAGACCCTAAATTATTCTGAAAAAACACATCAGACAAAGATTGTTGCACTTGAGCCTCAGCACATGACTCGGACATACCGACAAACATTTGGGACCAAATTGTATCAGCGGTTCTTCGAGATTTTGCAAACCATATACATCCTAAGGTACCAACTAAAAGACAAATGATATAAGTTATTCTTCTTCCATATAATGACGATGCTGGAGCAAAGAACATACAAGACCATCCAATGAATATGAACAAAACACCAGCACCCGTGTTCATGGCGTCGTAAGAAATTCCATAGAATTCATTTAAAGAGTCAGATGCAGCACCAGCATCGTTGGATGTGGCTGCTGTCAAAGCCGTAATAAAGCACAATAATGCTAAGTGCCAAAATTTTCTTAATAAAGACCAATTTAATGGATCATTGGGAGATTCTGTGGGCTGGGGCATCAATATAAAACCATTCCTATCTCGTTTTAATGATTTATTTGAAGTTATAGATTCTTGTTCAATCTTGGAACCTACTAAAATATTGGTTGTGCCTGGAATAAAATTTTCATCATAATATTCAGAAGGAACGGTATTAGCTGTAGTAGAATTCATAAAGGGAATATTATTAGTTATGGATCACTAATTTATAAGGGATTTTAAAATGGAAATTGACTCAGTATCAACTGAAAACAACGTAATCAGTAAAGGGAATCAAGTCTATTAAAGTTTTTAAGTTAAAGTTTTTAGTCACAGAATACTGTCAATATTCCATCGTGTGACGAATTAAGCTATGCAAATCTAAATAAGTTGTTAAAAAAATGGTTAAAATTTAAAATTTGATTAAAAAACAATTGTTATTCCTGCTAAATTCTGACTATCTTGATTTAAAATATTCCCCTTGTATATGAATTTAAGCTTAAAAAAATTTTTGATATATTTTTTAAAAAATTAGGTTGCGAAAAAAAAAAACTGAAAAAAGAAATAATATTTTACAGGGCTACGATGAATAACTGTACTCTGAAATCTATAATTGATTTCATAGTATATATTTAATCTTGAACTATAGATTAGATACACTATTGTCTGTAGAATTTTGAATAGATTCAATTCTCTTGTTTGTGCTCTTCTATCTGCTCTTCTATCTGTTTAATTTTCCATTCCAACAAAGGAGCTAACTCCTCTACTTTTCCAGATTTATGTTGAATAAATGAATGCTCTAATAATTCATCTGTAGTGGCTCTGTATCGAACATCCACACATAGACATATTGACAAAAATTTCTTTATGGAGTTAGACAATAATTCTGGCTTTTTTAGTTTTGGTGTTCCATTAGTTGCAATAAGGTACAAAGCTTTCAATGGCTCCTCATTTAAATAAGGTGGTTCACCTTCAATCATTTCAATTGTCATTATACCCAAGGACCAAACATCAACCTTTTCATCGTATTCTTTTTGTTTAACAACCTCAGGAGCCATCCAATATGGTGTTCCCACCATTGTAGCTCTCTTGTTCCTTTGATCTGTAAGTTTGGCGCAAAATCCAAAATCCGTTATTTTCACGTTACCCATAGCATCCAATAAGACGTTATCTGACTTGATATCACGGTGAATGATATGCTTCTTATGTAAGTGTTGTAAACCTTTTAAAGTTTCAAAACAGATTGTAGCAATCTGTTTTTCGCTTAATTTGAATTCATTATTCTCGATTATTTCAGTTAAAGAACCACCCTCCATGTATTCCATAATAACCCATAATTCTGAATCCTTTCTTAAATAAGAATCCAAGAAATTGACAATATTCTTGTGTTGACTATCTTTCATCACCAAAATTTCATTTATTATCAATTCTTTACGAGGTTGTACATTAAGATCCATTTGTTTTATTGCTACTTTCTTTTGAGTTCTTACCATTTCTGCTAAATAAACACTTCCGCTGGCACCTTGCCCTGCTTTCGCAAGTAATCTGAATAATGGTTTAGGGTCGTTACTATTAACAACAGTTTTCAATTTGGCTATTATTTGTAAATCATTTAATCTCTCTCTTTCTTTTTTTAATTGTTTCGATGTTTTAGTGGTTGCTGGACCCATCGCTAAGATCTGAGGTTTTTCGGTTGATTTAACTGGATCTGATGCTTTTAATTTCAATGGTTTTGTTGCATCTTCAATAGGTTTCAAAGGTTTTGTGACTGAGTGAGATGTACCAGAGGGAAAGTCTGAGATATTGGATTGAGCTGGGTTTGGTACTGCTTTTTGGCTTGTTTGTGAGGTTGTGTTATACTGACGATCATTCAATTTTTTATCAAAATGATCCAAATTATTGTTCGATAAATTCATTATTCCTTTTTTAATTTTGAGATCCGGATGAATCTTTGGAGTAATTGTATTAGACTTATTGTTTATACTTATTCCATTTCCATCCAAGGGTAATGAAGGTGGTGTTTGTTTGGGTATTCCAGTTCTATCATTATGCTGATTACTTTGATTTCCATGATAATGATCGAGTTGTTGGTGATGCTGATTGAAATTTCCTTTTGCTGAGGCTACAGGAGGAGGTGGTGCTTTTCTAATAGGAACTAAATTTGATTTACCAGATGACTCGGATTTACTGAGCAAGTTATTTAAAGGCGATATATTTTTGGTTTCATCCCCTGACTTGAAACCACTCTGTTGGCTTTGAGTTTGTGTCAAATGGAATGGCATGGGTGGTTTTGGGGCAGCTCGACTTGGTTTGAACTGGGATACAGTGTTTTTCAACGGCGGTTTGGTCCATTCTTGTAAGTTAGAATTATTAGAACCATTTATGAGATTATTGATTCCATTTAAGTTTCCATCATTAATCATTGGAGAACTAATTGGAGTACCTGGATTAGACCCACCATTTATATCAGAATAAAATTCTAATACCTCTATCACCGCTACTGGGTCTTTCTTCCAATCTTCATTAGTTATTTTAGAATGCTGTAACAAACTTTTCCAAGTTTCAGGTAAACCAGTAAAATTTCCACTAGCTGGATCAAACCCGACGTGAACCTTGTGAGTGAAATTTATCGGACTAGAAACCCCAGAATTACCACCATTAAGCAAAGATAGATTGCTAAGCGAAGTAGCAGAAGTTGGAGCTAAATTGGTTCCATTCGAATTTTGTGTTAGTGCAAAATTGGACCCTCCCTGGTTCGATGATGATGCAGATTGAACAATTTGAATTAAAGGACATTTTGTGGTGAATGCATCTAACCAATCCAAATAATCGTTA
Organism: Insectozyma parachauliodis; assembly: GCA_030565145.1. Taxonomy (NCBI): domain Eukaryota; kingdom Fungi; phylum Ascomycota; class Pichiomycetes; order Serinales; family Debaryomycetaceae; genus Insectozyma; species Insectozyma parachauliodis. Next base: position 10,879 of record JAJMBB010000050.1, read on the forward strand.
TTTGATTTGATAGAAATGGTTATAGATTTTCCATTATTTTTAAAGATGATTTCAAACGACTGTGAAGTTTTTGAATAGCCATTACTTTGCTTGAGATTTATTATGCTAATCGAATTCAAAGGATATGAAGAATCCGGAATTGAAGCGTCACCAATTGAAGGTTCACTTTTATAAAAATTGAGGGTCTTATCATTGATTATCATATATCTTTTATTCCAACGAAATGAAGTGAATAAACCATCATCTTTCAAATGCACCCACCCAGTTTGACGTTTATTCAAATTGATATTAAGATGTATTGGTTTGGTCCCGTAATTATTATCATTTTTCAAGTTTGATGAGCCCACGGCCATATTTGATGTTGAACTTGAAGGTGGTGCAGGAGCTTTCCTCAAATTTTTCAAATCTGAGGTATAAACACTTGCCATGGTTGAGTTATAATAAATAAGTTTATTTCATGCAATAATTAACCAAATATGAATCCAAAGAAAATAGAATAATAAATTAGACGTAGAATTTGATGCAAAATTGAAGATCAAGATTCAAAATTAAGAGCTGAAAAAAATACGTAGAAATTAATAGATCAAAAAAAAAAAAATGAAAACATCAGAATTTTAGCGCAAGGAGATCAGCATTCAATACGAAATTGTGTATAAGACCATCCGAATTGAAGACTTAGAATGTCCTAAAAAGAATTCACTTAAGTTTTCTATGATAGAGGTGTTGAGGACTCTTACTTATTTGAATAAACACACTTTGAAACCTTATCGTGTTATAAAAATGCACTCAGATCGTCAAAAACTATGTGAGCGGAAAATGCAGAATTATTCCCAATTTGGAAAGATTGATGATACGCGTTGATTATATTTAAATTTTGATAAAATATGTTAGCTACTTAACATCTTAAATTCTAACCCTAAAAACAAAACCATTTTAACGTTACAGAAATCTTGAAGTTCGACTTTAATTAATCTTCGTTTGATTCACATGATTTTAGCTTTTTTTTTTCATGGTATTATAATTTCGAAAATAAAAATATGTTTCGTTCTTTACAATTTAACAAATACACCTGTGCATTCCTTCAATTTTGCCCATTTTTGTCCCAAATCTCGTTCGTACTTTAATTCTACTGCGGAGTGACTTGCATTGAAGTGCTTAATCATTAAACTTATTTTGACACCCCCATATTTAAGATAGATCCATACTCAACCTAATGCTATCAGATATTAAGTTCATACTACTTAACGAGTATATTGAACAATATCCTAACGCAATTTGCCAACGCAAAATTTTGTCAAATTGCAAGAATACAAGATTTATTCTGTATCTATAACATTTTCTAAAATATTTTAAAAACCAATGCCAATAAGAACATATGCTTATTCCTAAATAGTAACAGCATGAATAATGCAGAACTAAAAGGGCCTATTACAGTAAAGAGATGTTGAACTCCATTTTGTTCGGTTATATTGAAAAAAGTCCACTTACCTTTCCTTCAAGGATTTTGCGAATAGAACAACATAAAATAAGCAAATATAAGACTAAAATTAACCAGTGAGTCGTTTAATTATAGAGTCTTTTGAATTCTATATTTCATGAGCAATAAAACCAAAGACCGACATAGACATTATCTGACAACTGGCCTGCAAATTAAAACACCAAACTATGCTTTATGCACTAGGCAACAAACACGTTGGCTCTGTCCTCTTTTAATTTGATACAATCTGCTAACCAAATATATGTAACATTATATGTAATATGACAAAGTTACACAACATCAAAATTATTATGTAATATATTACACAAAACCAAAACAATAAAAATTTAGCTTTTTGAGCAAAAACCTCTGCTACCAAATGCGTAACATTGTTGCTCGGCTCGAGTATTTAAATGAAAGAAACATTTTTTACGCACTGTTTGGTAGCTTTATTGTTTTGAAAGCAGCTACATATTAAAATTAAATAAAAAAATATACAAGTTAAGTACAAAAAATAATTTGCAACATAATCAAATGTCAAGATAAAATTTATGTTCTAAATAAAAATTATGTCATGTCTTGAAGGATAGAAAAAGAAAGTATAGACCAATTAATAAAAACGATTAATAATAAATGTATCTGTGTCAATGTAGAAATAGCGGCTCTCAAGTACATTGAAAAGTGAAAATCTATCTATCATAGAATAAATATTAAAAATTTTGTTCTTATATTTTGAAAAACGTAATAAAAGCAGCAAAATATACTTGATTGTATTAAATTCAAAGCATTTCTATATGAAGTACGTATTTATTTACGTAAGTCAGAATGTTACCTATTGTTCGAAATTGCAATGTCGCGTCGATCGGAAAATTTCTAATAATACATCTTGAACAAGCAATAAACTGTTTAATTAATGTCTAATTACTTTCAAATTACTGCTACTATAAGTTTTATATTTAAAACGATGGTTTTGAGCAGTTTATTAAAGCGACATTTTAAGACATTTTTAAAAATTATATATTGAAGTTAAATACATAACCAATAGATGGGATCAGCACAATCAAACGTTTGTCATCTACTGTATGTGGTTTTGAACGTCATTCAAGATCATAAATTCTTTGACGAGCTGTTTTGGATTTCCTTATGAAAGTTACTAAATATGGTTGCACTGGAAATCAAATTGGTGCAGTTTTGGATTCGAAATATTTAAAAAGGGTGTTGTAGCAAGGATGATTGGTTCAAAACATACAATAATACTTATTATTATCTAGTAAAAGTTTCAGCCAGTATTGATGCTTTGTGCTGAGAGTAATGAATATTGACTAAAGAATAAGATTTGAAGCATTCCATTAAAGCGTGTGTTGAGAGTAACGAATTACTTACCCATAAAGAATAATTATGAATAGATGATTTATTAAAGATTTATTATTAGATTAATTGTAAAAGATTCATTATGAATAGATTAATTGTAAAAAATTAATTATGAGTAGATGAACAATAAAGATCAATTATGCATAGATTAATCATAAAGATTGATTATGAATAGATTAATCATACAGATTAATTATGAATGAAAGATTAAATTATCAAAATTTATTATGAAGGACTAGAAAAGAAATGATCGCTGATGAATAAACAAAAGAGTTAGCAAGCAGAAGAAATAAGAACTAAAATAAACCGAAGAAAATTTTAAATTGAGACTACAAAGCTTTTCTATAATTAATTACGATTCACAATATCATAGAATATAACCTAATCTCGTAATGAACTCTAATTTTACAAATAACCAATTATTTAATGAGTGTATTCAGGCTATCCAATTATAAGATAATATAACTAACCGACTTCTCAAAACTGTCAAAAGCTTTGGCATAAACCTATCCCAAGCAATAATTGATTATCTGGATACAGAGAAAAATTCTCTACGAAAGGTTCGGAAAGATAATCGAGTTCTTTATTAATTTTTCCACTTGATAAGAAACATGAAAAATAGATTGATTAACTAACAACGTTAAAAAGCATATGGCAAATCGCAAACAGGAAAATGCTTTCAAACTTCAAGGGTTCCTGAAAAAGAATCTATTGATATACCATATTATGTCATATATTCACAAGTTTTACAGGAAATGTCTGATCAAGATTCATTTAATTTACATATCAATTATACCAAGAATATCACCAGCAACAGCATTCTTTGTTGGGTCATTATATTTGATCAAAATTCAACCATCCTCTTAATGAAGTTTTAAATCTGATTGTCACTCAACCTTTAATTCAATTTGTATTCTAGATTTTTTGGTTTTGTTAAAAGATTCAACTTTGTAACAAACTGCAAACTTCTTCACATTTTTTTCATGAAAAGCTGTTCCCCCAGTTTATAATAAATGTAAAACAACATCAGCTCTTTTGGTTTTCAAAAAACTTTAAAATTTAAAGTTAATAATTCTATAGGTTGACTATGTATAAGTTTTAGTCATGAATAAATAATTATAATCAGCCACCTCCTTTATTCAAAAAGTCTAAAAAATTTAGTAATTCATCGTCATCCATTTAATACTCCGTATCAAACGCATTTGAACCTTGATAGATTGATAAAACTGGTAATCACTTAAACTTGGCACAATGCTTATTCTAACATTTGACTCATTTGTTTCTTCATTAAAAGCTCTTATGAAACTTTCGAGCTAGCCAATTTTGAATTAGTTTTTTGCATAACTTAAGATTAAATCTTGATTAATATTTTCTTGTAAATTTTGTTAATCAGCTGAGCTATGAATAGAAATTTCGTGTATAACTTGTGAATTTATGACTTGAAATGGTGTATCATTAGATTCTTTTTCAAAAGTCCTTGAAGTTCGTATTTGTCTTCTTGTGTGTGGTTAACCATATGCTTTTAATGTTTATTAGTTTATCAATCTTTTCATTCGTATTTCTTATCATGTGGAAAAAACTTCAATAAATTTGAACAGTTCTCCAAATGTTCCGTAAAGAATTTTCTCCAAATCCAGGTAATCAATTATTGCTTGTGATGGGCTTAAACCAAAACTTTTGACAATTTCAAGAAACCTTGTTAACAATATCGAATTTTCTTTCAGGACAATCCCCTTCTGTTTGTATATTTATTCCTAGCCCATGAGACTTGGTTTTGAATCTTCTGACAATGCTACTATAAAAGCTTCTGAATAAAATTTCTTCTTTTTACATTTAACTTTAAGTTCACCGTATATACCAACAATGTATCAATAAAAAAAAATTGTGTATTACTCGCAAAAGAAACATCATAATTACATAAATTTTTTGTTTAGATAATATTGAGTTATAAAGCTTGTGATAACCAGATCACTTGGTTGTCAATGAACTGGCATAATTCATTATTATTTTGATTTTTGAAATGATCAAATTTGATCTTTTTAATACATAAGGCATCTTGAATTCGAAGCCATTGCTCTCGCTCAAAATCCACTTCAGCTTCCTCCGGTGATCCAATGTGTTTGGTATATTTCAAATCATTGTAAAGTCTAAATTTCAAGATTTTTTTATTTGAATCATAAATATCATCACGATTTATATATTGTATTGGATCTAATTTGGGGAAATTACAATGTATTGTAAATAATGGATTTGAGTTACGACTGTCAAAATTTTTGTTACGGATTTCTCTCAATTTTTCAATTTGATTTGGAATACTTACTTCACTTGACGTTTCTTTTAAAAAGGAATTAACAATTAAGTCTTGATATAATTGATAATCAATCAAAGGATTTTTCTGACCCATGGCCACGCCTTGAAACTGATTCTCTTGGTCAAAATAACCAAATGTTAAAATAAATGATTTCAATTGATAATAAGTTTCTTTGAAAACTTCAGCTGCAGCCACAAATGTATCTTTGTCGCCTTCTCCTTGATCCCCCATTGCAAACAATTTATAAAACAAATTAGGCCCATAGATGTTATAGTATAATGCTAATAAAATAGTTCTACCGTGTGTTGCTTTGTCAATCATTAATTGACCAGATTCTGTTGATAAATCAGGAATTGCGCCTTCTAGATCATGAAAAGGTACATTTAATGATTCCTCACCTTTAAGATTGCTGGTTGTTTGAGGTGCTATCTTCAATGGAAATCTATCATATCTCACTCTCTTCTGTTCATTCACCTTGATATCTGCTACCTCATAGAATTTGGGTGAGGTTTTTCGTCTCCAATAATCTGGCCAAGTTATCATTTTATACTGATTATACAAACTACTTTCAAAAACAGGATCCGGGTTCGAAACTATAATATTATCTGAATCTAATAATAATACATGCTGGAAGGATGTGATAGCAAGGGCTAACGATTTAAACTGGTATGATAAGAATTTGCGGTTTTTCATGACCTCTTCACCTAAAATGTCTGACACAACTATACAAGATGCAGACATAGTTGGTAATACATTTTCACACAATTCCATTTCTTTTTCGTAATCCTCCCTGGTAGGCATAATAATTTCTGCTGGTAGGTTCGATTTGGTTTCTCTTAGGGCAACCAATGCTAAGTAAGAAAGCCAAGTAAATCGTCCTCCACCTATCAAAACAACACCTTTAGTATTTTGTTTATAAGTGGCACTATCAAGCTTTTGTGGTAACCCTTGAATGAAATTATGATGGTGAACTTGAAGCTTTTTGACAATTGCGTCATCAATCTTTGCTCTAGAATACAACACTTCTTTTGTTTCCAAGCCTTGTTTATGTAACGAACTATCAATATATTCAATTGGGTCTTGCGAATACTTTTTCAAATCAATTTGATTCTTATCAATTAAATCAAAGACTTTTTTCCAAAATGAATAAGAATGTTTTAAAAAAGATTCTGATTTAGTATGGAATGACTCAACTGTATCTTTTGATCCAATTTCATCATGATTTTTAATCACTGTACTATACAAATTATCTTTGAATTCAGTTCCGATACCATTAGTTGATGATGTACGTAGAAATGAAAATATAATTATCCCAAGGATAGTGGCTAGCAATAGTATTCTATACTTGTTTCTGGGTAGCCTTGTAAGGAATACTTTCATGCTATTTTAGATTCAGACTGAAGTTTTCAAATTTGCTATCTAACTTGATGAAAAAAAAAAGGTTGCCTGGAGTTTTTGCTTTTTAATAGCTGAGTTTTCATGTAATTTCATGCAACAAAGCTGATCTTAAACCGGATAATATGTCAAGTAATGGAATAAGAGCTCAAAATATAAGAGGTTCTGGAACTTCGGGTCATGTTCAAAAGAATTTATCAAATGAAGTTCAAAGAACTGGGCATTTCAAAATACGAAAATCATCTAAAAATCGTAAATCTATCAACGAAAAACAAGTTGGTATACAATTGAACAGAGAGCAATCTAAGATGGAAATCTATGACCGGGATCGCGATAGAGATGTTGAAATAAAATGTATTGAATTGGAGGAAGATTTAGAAGATAAAGGACTATCAACTATTGAGATACATAAGGCTGTTACAGCTTTAAGACTGAAATTATCCAATCAGGCTTGTCATCAAAAATTAGATGAACACTTAGGTGACCATTTGAAAAATTCACCTATGAAAGGAAATGTTTTGAATACCGACGTCGAGAAGTATAATTATACCCCTAGGTACAAGAAACGTGAAAATCTACGAGAAGATTTGAAAACGAAACACTAATGTATACTCGTGTGAGTTTTATTTACCTATTCTTGTGGAAAGTAAAAACAAATAAAAGAGTTTAAATTTGACTATTTGAAGTTATGGTGTCATCCACTCATTGCGCGTCTCCTTTCTGATTCTCATGGTCACTGTTTGTGATATGTGCCTCGTTTGAAATCACTATAGACTTATCTTCTAATTTGATAGGTATGCTTTCTGATGTTGGAACCGAATCATCAAAATAAGGAGTACTGTTTGAATTTTCTATATTCTTCTTGCAACCTTCATCTTCATCTTCATCTTCATCCTCTGACTTGGATGAAACGTTCTTATCAGATAAAATCTTATCATCCAACTCAGTAGATCTCTCATTTAAATTTGCATGTGTTTCTGAATCTACAAGCTCATGATCCATTTTTAAAACCTGAGTTTTGTCTATATCCTTTTCTTGTAGATGTTCTTCATGATTTGGCTGATCAAACTCTGTTAACGTGTTAGTTATACCAGCAGGATCTTTCTCGACAACTAGTAATTGATTGGTTCGACCATCAATATCTTCCTTGACAACTCGTAAGTCATTATTTAAGTTGTTGACCTTTTCCTCGACAACTTCTGGTTTTTCATCTCGTTTCTTCACAAATTTTATTTCCCATAAATTACAATATTCCATTTTTACGTGGTTTTCGAGATTGATTTTAGTCTCTTGTATTGATTTTGGTAATCGTTTACCTTTGGGACCTTTAGCTCTTCTGGCGGTAGACAAATTAGTCAGCTCCAGTTCGGTCTCTACTGTATTTAGATTTTTTGTTCGCTGCATGGGATTGAACATCCCTGGTAATGGGATACCTCTACCTTCAAAGCCTTTAAAATTAGATCCATTGATAGAAGTTTGTTTTAAACCCTTCTGATTTGATTCCAGTGAGCTAACTTCACCTAGTGGTTGAAATAACTGCTGTTGAAAAGCAGCAATCTTTGAAGACAACTTTTTTGGTTTGGGTGGCGGTGGTTTTGATTTTTCTACGCTAAGTTCCTTGGTTGAGGTGTTTTCATTTATTGGTGCTCTATCTTCTGTATTAATCTCTGCATTTGACTCAACATGTTTACGTTCTCTAATTGTTTTTGTGGGTCTAGTAGGAACTTTTGGTGGTAATTTTTCAGTCTTAGAATCTATTTCTTGAAGATCGGGTTCTTTTTTAGTTAAACGCTCTGCTTCCTCATTTTTCTTCTTGGGACGAACAGGAATAATAGGATTTGTTTCTTGGTGACTATCATTTAATGGCTGATTCTCAAATTTTTTGTTAGGTTCTTGCCTAGAAATCTCACCTACATCCAATTTGTTTTCCGATGATAGGACGACTGAATTTTTTCTTTTACTCTCAAATTCATCACTGCTTGAAATATTATTAGGTTCCTTATTCATTTTATCTTGGTCTCCCAATTTATTGTTTTTTTGGATAGTTTGATCGTCACTGGATTCAATTTCTTCATTAAATCCAACATTATCAGCATTGTTTGATGCAGAAATTAAATCATCCATGTAAACTTCTTCTGAATCATCTTTATCTTGCAAAACTGTTTCCATATCATCATCAAAACTCGAGTCATCATTATTTTGATGCTCTTGATCTATTTCATCTTTGAAAGTGACCTTAGTATCTGAATTTCCTGGAGTTTTTTCGCCGTCACCAGAAACATATTCAGAAATTAGAGAGTTTAAAGGTTCGTCAGTAGGCAGCTGTGTCAATACAGATTTCGTTTCTGTTTGTTTTATCGTACTGTTCTCCTTCACATTCACGTTACTATTTTCGGCAGAAGGTTCATGATCTGGCTCTTTTTGTATTTCAGATTCCACTTGTTCCAAATCTAGAACATCGTATTGTTTCTGTGATAATTTTAAATCACTAAAGTCTTGTTTTGAGCTATGATTTGAATCTTGACTTCCAATTTTTTTACTTCTGGGTCTAGGTGGTACAATTGGACTTGAATTTGATATAGTGTCTTGTTTTTTTGTTGTAATCTCCTCAGTTGATGCATCAGATTCTGTCATTTTTAAATTGTGATTTCTGAGTTAAGAATTCGTGATTGAACTTTATTTATCTTTTTCGTTCCAAAACTCTGATTTGAAAATGCAATGCGGAGAGGAAAAGGTAGCGGTGTATCTTACATTTTCTACTATTGTTCACGAATATATTGTTACAAGACGATGCTGATTTTGTTCGATTATTTCAAAGTCTGAGAATTATCGTTATATTGTAAAACCAATTGAATAGTTGTGGTTGATTTGCTTAATTATATGTTTTTTTCTGGTATGTATAGCTTCAGGGACCAACAAAAAGCCATGAGTTAAGAACCTAAAAAAGCCTCTTTCGAGAAGATTTCAATATTGAGAATTTGTAATTGTATATGTAATTGTGACTTGCAATTGACGACTTTAGAATATTTTTAGTGAAGAGTACTGATTGCCAATACTTTTTTGGCTTTAGTCTTTTTTTTTCTGGTCCCCTGTTGGAGGTATACAATTTTGAAAGTATCTTTTAAATGTATCGATGAATAATGTAATTTTTCAATCTTAAGAAAAGATTTTCAATTTACTTTAAACAATTTGTGTAACTTGAAAACTTCTACTTAATTCTTACACTTTTTGATCCGATTTAGTTCAACAAAACGAGTGGCACTTTTCCAACGTGTTGCAAAAATTAATTTCGCAGCTTTTTTTTGGTATTAAACTTTTTTATAAAATAAATATCTACAAAGATGAAATATATACATATCAAAAATATAGCTTAACTATCAAGAATATGATTCCGTCCTCAATTCTGTCTTTGAAAGTATTTTTGAAAATCAGAAGTTGCAATAGATTTTGTCGGAATTTTGATTATAAACAGAAAAAACCGAATAAATTTTTGTAGTGACTTTTGTAACCTTGTCACAATATCTATCCTTTTGACAAAACACCGATTGATAGTTTGAATGCATTCATTTTATAGTTTTAATGCTTTGAAAGTATTGACGAAAAGTCAATCTGGATCAACTGCATTTTTCTTATCAAACATATCATGCATAAATTATTTTCCATAAATTATTTTCTTAAATTCACTTCGAATTACACTGTTCTAATAGAATAACTGCAATGGAATCCAACGTGCTACAACAGAAAGTTATCATAACCTAGTTGAGTTGCAACCATTTGAATGCATAAATATCAGCAAACTACGTGAGAATAAAGCAAGTCTACATCAATCATTATGTTTGTTTGATTTTATTCAACACCTATTTAATATAGCATTAGATCTAAGAATAATTCAATCTGAAAATATCATTGAACACATAATAAGAACTACCTTCCGGAATCAAATGAAAAACTTGGGAGTAACGTTGAGCATTTTGCTCTTCATCAATTACTAATTCACCGGTGACCATGACTAAAATATCTCCATTAGGGGATGCAGGTTGGGCATCCAAGGTTGAGATTCTATGAGCAACTTTTTGAAATGGTAACGAGCTTAATTTTTCAACGATATCTCTAGCCCCTTGTAATTGAGATGTTTCAAATGTTAACATAGACTCATTTCTGTATAAATTACCCAAATTCGATCTATCGGAATCAAATTGATTGTAATAAAAATTACAGAATTCGGTTGCCACAGCATTAAAATCAACTAGATAATTGTTAGTATCAAATTTGTTTGAATGTAAATTTGGGTAGATACAAAAGCTTTATCAGCAAAGCGAACTTGACACATACCAGACATTATGGATTAGTTACTACAGATTCAAATTTTTATCGATCTTTTTTTTATTTTTATTAACGTAAAATAATAATATACACTACCAAATGGATAAAATTATCAGCATATATAACTATATCTATTGCAACTTATCATGCAAATGTTAATGTAAGTTCGTATCACTAAATTTAAAATCAATTTATTGAAGAGGTTCCAAAAGAATTTTGTATAAATCTCAAAAAGATTCGGGCTAGAATGATTTTTGATTGACATTTGGATTAACTATCCAGCATTGATAACGCTTCTTTGAACAACTAGCAAATTTTCATTCGAACGCATTTTCATTTGCTTCTACTAAAAATAAAAATCTGCTACATTATTAGAGTGAATTGCATTTTTGTACTGTTTTATTGTGAAGAAGCGAATAAATCTCTCTGGACTACAATTTATCTCTAGCATCAGGTATTAATCCAAAATGTAAAATTAAATACTTGCAATTCTGCCTCGAATCTTTCTCTAATTTATTTTATGAAATAAACATCTTAAAATATCGTTAAAATTTATTGCCCAAAACCATTATATTTATATTCTCCTAAATCACTAAATTTTGTCATTTTACTATACTAATTGCGAGTAATCCTTTAATATACCTTTCATATGTGTGTTGGTAATCTTTCCTCTTCTTGCTTTTTTCTGCTTCTTCTCTTGCTGCTGTGGTTTCTTTTTGATCAAATTTGGATCAGCTCCGGTTGGTTTCAATCCTTGATCTATTAATGATTGATATAATATATCAAGGTCAGGTAATTTAACTTGTGACCACATTTCTGTGAATTCTACATCTATGAAACCAACTTCTCCTCCTGAATTTGCCCAAATCAATCTAGGTGCGTTTTCTTTTTTATTTCGTAATACTAAAATCTTGTTCTCGGATTCTAACTCTTCTATAGCTGGGAGGCAACCAGCCCATCCATCTTTTAATTCTTTAACTGAAGTTCCTTTGAACGTGGTTTGTTTTCTTAAGAATTCCAACAAATCATCAGCATTTCTAATATTATGTAAAGAAACATATTCTAAAGTTTTGTTTGCTTCATCATACTTGATCCTATCAATTTCCTTTAATAAAGGAATTAATGTATGACTTATATCAAAAGATAAATAATCTTGCAATTTTTCTACATGAATTGGTTGATCATGTTCTTTAATATATTCGACAGCCAAATGTAATTGGGTTGATAAATGTGTTCCCGATATTTCACTAGAAACCTTCTGACGTTTAAAAATTTCGGTAGTAGTCTCTGATTTTACTGGTCTTAGAATTCTTGTATTGTAAGCAATATTATTGCTTTGATTCGTTGTAGCTGGATTTATTGGTGATGTTGGTTTTGGAGGAGCAGCTTTTCGAGCAACAGCTACTGATGGTCCACTTTTTATTTTGTTTTTAAAAGCTGATAATTGTGCAGATAAATCAGACATGATGTACAATTCTTGATAGATAATAAATTGTGATTCAAATCATTTTTACACCAAACAAGTCGTGCTAACGACAATTCGAATAATTACTTAAACTTTTTGTAAGAAATTTTTAAGAAACTTTTTTTCTTCCTAATTATGATTTTTCAAGCAGCATTCAGGTTGATTAATTGCTAGCATTAACAAATTGAGCTAGTAAATCTAAGTGTTTTCTTGAGCTATCTAGATAAATTATTAGTATCCTTCCTTTGGAGAAGTCTTTAGGTTGGATCCCAGCTTTAAAACCATCGCTTTTGGAGGTCGCAGAATTCCTATTCAGCTTGATCCCATGAAAAAGTGATGACCGAACGTCTGGAACATACATTCGAGAAAAAGAATATTGTAAGGTATTTAATTTTATTAATTCAGAGGAGTATAAATTTATTTTCAGTTACTTGACTCATGCTAGGTAGTTTTCACCTATTCTTCCCCTTCTTTGCCTTTCTCTTCTCATGAAGTCTTCAAAGGGCTGTTGACCAATCTCATTATTTATTATTTTGTAGGCTAATTTGCAGCCTTCAAAAGTGTTTAAATCGATTGTTTTAGCCCATTGTAAATTTTTATACATTCCTGAGTCGGTGAAATCAATGATTAAATCTTGTTTATATTTTACAGGATGATCCGTATTTTCTTCTGGTGATTCCTCATTCTCATCGTAATCCAGCAAATCTTGATCAATCCTTGAAAACTCATCATCATCATAAAATCCGTAATATTCTAACTCGTTTGATCTTCTTGTAAGTAATCTCTTCAAAAAATTTTCAATCAAATTACGATTCAACCATATTATAGATGATAAATTAATGTATTTCAAATTACCTGCAATATCTGCGTTCAAAGGCTTAGGATTAAAAAATGTTTTACTATTATAATACATCAATCTTTTCCCATGTATTTTAATGATGGTAGATAATATTTCATTTTCATTGATCTTTTTTAAATAAAGATTATTGATTGACTTCAAATTTAAATCAGAAAGATAAACTTTTCCATCACCCTTGTTCAAATATGAAATATCGGTGATTGTCGAAGGTAATGGTGGTAACAAACTGTTGTATTTTCTAATTGGTTTCGAAAATGTAGTTACTGAATAAATTGAAGATGCCGTAGAAGTAGTTGAATGATTTGATTTGAAAAAATTAGCTGCCATAAAGTTATTCGTGTTTCCGAAATTCAAAAATCCGTTGCTATAAATGGACTCAGAAAATTGAGAATCATCAGTTTCATTGAACCTCATGAGATTATCAATTTTGTAAATCAAATCTTTGGAGTAATTATTCATTAAATCAAAATTCTGGTATTTATTAATAGCAGACCTTGCAATTTCATAATCAATTGAGAGTGATAAATTTCCTAGATCCAAGCTTGTAATATTGGGGCATAAATTGATCAAATGTAAGACATAACCAATTGGAACATCTTTTGAAGTTGAATAATTTAATAAAAATTTATTAATGAGGGGGTGAGGTGGAAAATTATAATTATTATTGTTGTTATTGTTAACTTGTAATTTCAAGAAATCTAATTTTGAAACTTTTCTAGTATTTGTGGAACTAGTATAAGATCTGCTACGTTTCTTAGCTTTAAAATATTTAAATGGTTTAGCAAAATTCTTTGATGACGATGATTTTTGAGACGAAAAAGATTTAGATGAGCCAATTGAATACTGAGAATTTGAAGCAATTTTGGTTAGGTTTGTTGACGAAATTGAATGAACTGTATACAAAGGATTGTTCTTGAATTTCCAATCTCTCCAACCTGCTAATATTTTACAATTTGTTAAAGTATCACTTCTTTCACCACTGGCTATCAAATTATTGACCTGATTATTTGGAATGTTTCCATTACCGTCGTCATTTTCAGGAATATCATCATTGTTTAGATTTTCTATATTCTCCTGATTATGTAAATTAGTTTCTTCTGATTCTTCTTCGTAGCCAGGTTTGATATTTGACAAATCAATTGTTTTAACATACTGACCAATATCTGAGTTTAAACGAAGGTATGAAATAAATTGAGCAAATCTATAAGTTGATGTGAATTGTAGATTCTCATAATAATATGGTTTTGCCAAAGTATAAAACAATTTGCAAGTAAACAAACAATTTTTATAATCAGTTTTAGAATCAACCAAATATATAATAAAATCTAAAATTTCAATAGGTAGATTTTTTAGGTTTAATTCGGTTGCAACATTTGCGAATGAGGTCCCTCTGTCAACAAAATTAGTGTTGCTAGAAGCAGTTGAAGGAGGAGATAAATTTTTAAAGCTTGCATTCGAATTTGTAGTAGATACAGGAAGATTATTATTTGATAATAAATTTGAATTACTGATTCGTAACGAAATAGTACGTCCCACGTCACTCAAAAGTGATTTGTACTTCATTTTCAAGCCATTTTCCGAATAGATTAGATTTTTCTGTGTCGATGATGATGATGATGAGGATGATGGAGGTTGCTTGTTGTAGTTGCTATTATTCTCATTAGTGTGTTGTTCACTTGTACTATTTCTTGAACTTTTGAGGAAATTGTTCTTGTTATTGATGGAGTTATTATTTAATTTTTTATTCCTAAAGACAGACTTTAGCCTGTTCAAATCATTTTGACTCAAAGGAATCAAAGTATGAGTTCTATAGTCGTATCTTGCATTTGGATTTAATA
Source organism: Insectozyma parachauliodis (assembly GCA_030565145.1). Classification (NCBI taxonomy): domain Eukaryota; kingdom Fungi; phylum Ascomycota; class Pichiomycetes; order Serinales; family Debaryomycetaceae; genus Insectozyma; species Insectozyma parachauliodis. The sequence goes on from JAJMBB010000050.1 coordinate 25,918, forward strand.
AAGATCGATATGGTGGTAAATGGCTGTGAAAATCAATCGAATCAGTTAACATAAAATGTGATAGTAGGCAGCTTTGATCAACTCAATGGACTAAAGGGTTGAAGATTTATCAACTAGATGGAATGATATTGACAAGTAAAGTGGTGAAAAGGTAGAAAAAATGGTTGATAGTAGGAGAAAGGCTAAGAATATATATTGAGTAATTAATTATAATAGGAGTAAAATCAAGCAAAGGTAATATCAAGTAATCGCTTTAAGAAAGTAAGAGAAAAAAAAAAAATATAAAATTAAAAGGAAAAGATAAAATTCCTAAAAAGGCGGGGGGCAGAATGTGTTAACTAATCACAAAGCTTTATTTTAGTACAATAGACAAGAAGATCTTGAAAAGATAAACACAAAACAACAATAACAACCAGAAAAGAGAGAGACAATTGTGGTGGTGCTAAAGGTGTGTAAGATCATTGTTTTGTAGATTAATGGTTGGAATATCAACCGTTGTCGTATTGTTGTGATCATAAAAGTGAGTTATAAGGCTTACTTTCCATGCTGTCATAGATACAGTTGATCACCATAGTTTGAGCAACTAAAATTCTCGAACAACTTTCGTTTGCATCAATTTTGATAATTCCAGCTTATTAAATTGCAAATGATGTCTTGCTATATAATTCGAAAAAAGACGCAATTCAGTGTATAATAAGGTACGTAAATGCAATTGACAGGTTTGCGTTAAGTTTGTTAGAATGTTTGCTGTCAAGCTATTCAACAGGGTGTGAAGTCAAAAATTAGATTGATTGATTGCAAAAGGAGTAAAATATGTATCTAGATGAACCACACAGTTGGTAAAAATTCAATTTAAAATTTATCCGTAATCTGGCTATTATCGAAGTTGATTTAATATCTTTTGCATATGCTAAAATAGGCAGCAATTGTAATTACAGCCTTGACATGTTACAATCTACTTGCTGTCTCTTGTTTTGATTTCTGCTATATAATAGGCTAATAATTACGCAAGTATCAACACCTCGAGAAAATTTGTTGTATTATTATTATTAAATCGAATTGGATGTTTCAAAGTCTTTTCCCACTTGGGGGTTGAAGGAATTCCCGAGATCTTTTCTTTGCTCGCCAATCTTGCCCGTGGGGCGGTGCAGTTTTCCGTAACTGAAAAAAATCTAAAAATACCTCATAATATCTACATGTAATCCTTATCCAGCCAAGTAGACTTTTGGCCTCATTGAACATTTTGAAGGTTTATTATTTACAATTGCAATAGCCAATACTTTCTCATTTTTGATTTAACATGAGACCTTAAAGAAAGCCCCGTTGAAAAAGTACTTTAGAGTATAAAAGAAAATGCCTAAATGGTATCTTTGTTATTTTTTTACCAAATCTACTCAATCTTTTCCTAATATATTCGAAAAAAAAGCTTGAACTTATTTTTTTATTGATCTATTCTTATTGGGGATGTTTCAATATTTACTAAATTGTTACATAAAGATTTTTAACTCAGTCGATAAGCATGGACGCAAACTTACGTTTAATAAGTCTGTTTTATTTTCAAACTGATTGTACCTCAAGTTTGTACACTAGTTGTGTAATTATGTACTTAGTTCAGAGTTAATTAAATCTTGAGATTTTGAGAATTTCATTTACTAATACTAATTTCTCATAGTGCAATGTACCAGTAGCTTGATATCAGTATTTCGCGTTGATATCATCAATTTTAGATTTTCAAAGCATACATTCGTATTCTACATCCAATAAATGATCATTAGTGACATTATCTTACAGTATACATATCGCTTCTTAGTATATTGACGGTAGATAGTATCGAATAGATAAGAAATAAAATTTTCATATATTCTTCAAAGGTTAATATTGATTGGTTGCACATTTTTTTTTGATCCTAAACTTTCAAATCATATTATTGGAATAAAATTCAGGTTTTCGTTATATCAACTCTCTATAGAATTACCATAATTGATGAGATGATTTCGCAAAAGCTGTAAGAATATCCTTTCTATAGCTTAAACATGGCGGTATAAATCTTTCAACTTTTTGCGGTTTCAAATTTAATTCAATATTCTCATGTGATGTGTTTTGATTTGAATCAATTCCAACAAAATCAAATCCAGTAAATGATTCTAAAATTACTTCGATTTGTTTGCCTTTATTAACAGCTTCAGCAACATTTGCAAACTTTTCAGTCAAATGATTTAGAGCTGTGTTGTAATCCACAAAATTAATCAATAAATTCTGAAACTGTCTTGACCCTTGTTTTTTCAAAGAAGAAACATCAGTCTCATCATTCATACCATTCAAGCCAATGAATTTAAAAAACAAATTCCATAATTTCGATTTATCATCCGAAGAAACTGGAATTGATTCTTCAAACCCAACGGTGTTCTTAAGTTTATCAATTGTAGTCAATGTCAATAATGAAATTTGCAAATCAATCACAAATTTCTTACCATCTATTGTGAATAAATATAAAGGTAGAAAATTTTCAATTGTTGTTAAAGTTGGTTTCGAATTAAATTTCAATTTTTTAAGCCCTATAGGGTAGCTTTCAAGTATTAATTGTTTTTTTATCATTTCTCGGTGCTCTTGAGTATTTGTAGACTTTTCTTTAGCTTCAATAGCCAATTTAATTTCTTGTTGTTCTTTTAGTTTTGCTTGCTCATCTTCCTCTTGCAACTTTTTATCTTCTTCTTCTTTTCTTTTCAATTCCTTCTCCTTTTCATGCTTCAAAAACATTTGTTTTCGTACTTTCTTCTTGGCTTCAACTTTTTCTTGCCAAATCCTAGCTTCTTCAGCATGTTTAATCTTGATTTCTTCTTGCTCTTTGGTAAGAATGATAGGTATATGTTGTTGAGTTTGTTGTTGTTGTTGTGAAGCCCTTTGAATAGTTGTTGGTGATAAATCTTCAGTAGTTGGTTTTATCGATGTTGGTGATAGTGACTTTTCAAAATCTGTTGATGAAAATTTTGATTCAGATTTGATTAATTTATTTGGTTTAATATCTTCTTCATCATCTTTTAATTTCCTCTTTAGTCCTTTATTAGCTGTGTTTAAATTTTGAGGTAAATTCTCATCAGGTTGATCAATCTTCGAGTCATCTACATTATCAACGTCCATTTGTACATCAGATTCTTCCTCACTCGATACTTGGATTGAAGGAGCTCTGGATGTAGACCTAGAATTAACTCTAGATATGATCCTAGAGGAAACATTGGATAGTATTTTGGAACCACTTTTCTTTTCCATAAATTTTTTCAAAAGATCAACTTCATTAGGATTATAATTAGCTGAATGTTGAGCAATTTGTAAAGCATTTAAACCATCTTTTTTTCTAATTTTAAATGGATCTGCACCTTTTGATAACAAACTTTCAACAATTTCTAAATGACCTCTACCTACACTTGCTAATAACGCAGTTACACCAGTAGAATTCTCTGTATCTATACTGAAAGAAGTTGGGTTCAAACCTAGTATGATATCTACCAATTCGCAATGACCATTTCTAGCTGCAATTATTAAAATGTCAGGCTTACTTTCCAAGTTGTTTCCAGATACAAAGTAATTTGCGGTTGATTCTTTTGCATTTTCTGCGGCAAATTTGTAAATACTAAATTTTTTAATCAAATCTGCAAAATAACTTTCATTTGGATCATCCATTATATTTCCAAGATCCGGTGTTCCGGCTTTGGAATGGTCTGAAATTGCCTCTTTCGCTATTTTATTGCTGAAATTGGTATTTGCTTCCTCCAAAATGTCGATAATTTCTTCATAACCTTCTTCATTAGTATGCTCGTTATAGATTTTTGTTAACGCTGTAAAACCATCAATGTTATAAATTGTAGGGTCAGCATCATTTTCTAGTAAAATTTTGACTGTTTCAATATGTTTATTTTCAGAAGCATCGATTAAAGGAGTTTCAGAATCACCTGCTTCATCAGCTTTAGCATTGACATTCGCACCGTGTTTAATTAAAAACTTTACTATTTCAGTATGACCTTCTAAAGCGGCTTCATGGAGACAAGTAAAGCCACAAAAATCTTTTTCATTTGCACTAGCTCCTCTGTTGATATAATTTTTAACATCTTCAAGATTTCCTTTTTTGCATGCTCTTTGCAATAATGACCTACCTCCTGAATCTCGTTTCAATTTATATGGTGTTCTACTTCTTTTCAACAATTTCAAATGATTTTCGGATGCCGTCTCACCAGTATTTATTTCTTTATCTTCCTCGTCTTCCTCATCTTCATCTGAAGTTATAATATTTTTTCTCCTTTTTAATTTATGCCTTTCCTCGTCGTGATCTTTTCTTATCAACAAACTACCATCATTCAATCGTGGAACATCAGAGATGATAGTTTCAGCTTCTGATAATTCTAAATCTTTCGGATCGTTTACTTCAGTTGATTCCTTAATTTCCATTTTATCGAGCCTTTCATTGTTTGCAAAATTTGATTTTTCTGAAATAGATTCATCTTCAACTTTTGCAGTGTTTTTTCTTAGTAGATTTTCATCAATATCAGCAGCCTCGTTAGCCACACTATTGTGACTTTTATACTTTGAGATATTCAAAGATTTCTGTTTAGGTAAAGAATTATCTCTTGATTTAATTTCGTAATCTGCTTCAATGTTTGTATCATTTTTCTCGGCGATAGGTAAAGTATCATTATTCTCCTGTTTTGCTGTAGTATCCGTAACCAGATTAGATACGTGATCCTCTTCAATACTTATTGAATCGGCTGTAGGAGCATTTTCGGATTTTGAGTTATTCGCCTTCCTTAGTGATTCATCTGATTCATGTATTTCACTTCTGTGTACCATTTCTTCTTCACTTTTTATTGGACCTAGATTGTTTTCTTTAGCCATTGACAAGTTCAGCTTCGAATTCTCATCTTGTTCCAAATCTTTACTTGTAGTGTTAATAGCTAAAGAATTTTCTTTCTTGTCATCGTCTTTTGATGGAGATTTTGAATAGTTATGAGCAAAAACTTGTTTTTTTTCATTCTTAGGTGGACTTTTCGATCGCCTGTCTTCTTCACTGTATATTGATCTGTATTCCTTGCGAAAATCTTCTTTTCCTCTATATTCTTCCTTTATTCTTTCTTCAGTCTTTTTAGCTTTAGTTTGCTTTAAATAATCTGCAAACGACGTTTTCTTCTTAATTGCCTGAGGCTTTTCCTCACTCGAAGATATTTTATTGCTTTTGAAAATTTCAGGTTCATCAACGATATGATTCTTTTTCAATGGTAAACTATTTGAACCGTCCATGTTTTTTTCCAATTTATACTCTGTATTAGAAACATTATTGTAATCCCCATTTGTATTCTTCCCACTGTTATTCTTCAAAAGAGGCTTATTTTCTGATTCATCTTTAATTGTGGAACTTATTTTTTTCTCAAAACTTGGTTTTCTTTCAAGGATATTAGAGTGAGATTTATTATCTGCTGGATTGTTTTCTATGGATATAGCGTTGGATGATTGTTCGTCATAATTTGGTTTTGCTGATCGACGTTCGTCTCTATAACTTGTTAATGTTGATGGAATAGCGGTTTCGTTGGAGTTCAGAGTTGTATCCAACAGTTTTGAGACAGATTTTGAAGATGATATAGTTGGAGATAGTTTTCGCTTGTAATTAGCATAATCTGAACTTGCAGACTTCGATAAATCTTTTTTATTTAAACTTGATGAATAACCACTGGTTTTCGATATGAATTTGTTGGATGAATTATCTAGAAATTTTGAATAAGATTCATTTGGTCTGCGTTTAAAATGGTAGGAGCTTCCACCGTGGCCGTATGATGATTTAATCGATGGTTTAAAAGATGATGGTTTATAACTTGAACCTGTATATGAATCATATCGTGACTTGTAACTGGAACTAGGATAATAATCTCTTCGGCCATAATAATTGGATGATGCAGAAGAAGAAGATGAAGACGACAATGCTGATGTTGTTGATGATGATGATGGTTGTGGGACTGTGCTTTTATTATTATTCTCTCGAATCTGGCTTACTGAGTGGCTACTAGTATTTTCTTTGCTGTCATTATGATTGGCACTGTCATGCAATTTTTTTGACTGATTAACATTATACCTAGGAGTATAATGATTACTATAATTGTTATAAGACATCGTAATAGTGGTAGGGTATGAAAATTATATCACACCTCAAGTGCTTCTATTTATCTATATATTTTTTTTTCTCTTCAATAATACCATATACTAGTTTGAAGGTCGTGTACTATATTATTGTATAGAGAACTTCACTGATTGTAATACAAAATCAGAATAAAAACCAAAACAGTCCTCCAGTTTGTGATTCAATAAAATGAGAATAGCTTTTAATTTGAATGATAAGGTCAGGGGAAAGTAGACCTTTGTTTATTTCGAATCTTCATTTGGTAGATAAAATAAATTTAGAGTATTATTCAATTCATTAGATGGATTTGCTACATTGCAAATCACATACCCACTCATCTGATAGGCTCAATTGATCGCAACCCATATAACTTTATCTGGTACATCCAATATTGAATATAATGAATTTGAAGAAGTTATATATCACCAAAACGGTGAACTGAGAGAATAAAATAAAGAGAAAATTGAGAAAGAATATAAGATTTAAAAGGTATTCAAGATGCTTCTTAAGATAAAAAATATTCATACTTGTAATCAGAGCAAGATGGGTTTCAACAGGAATATTAGTGTAAGATAATGAATTGTGAATGCTTGAAAATATTATACTCGAGCTAATCATTGAAGGGTAAGGTGTCCCATAAAACGGTAAGCATGTCTTAGATTTGAAATTTTCACTTCTTCACTAGATAAGATTGAAAAAAATTAAAATGACACAAAACTGAAACCATTCAGTTCCAAAGAAAAGAGTCTAGACATGAACATCAAGCCACCGATTTCTAGGAATGAATAACTCGTTGATATGATAGTAAAGTAAGCGATCTACAAAAGTAGAAAGGCATTTGAGAAATGTGGCAATGAAAACTACGAAAATACACGCAGGTATTTTACATCTAACTAAAATTTAGTTTTTCTCCATATAGAAAATAAATGTTGCTTTACTAAATATTTTCTTCTTTCTCTCCTTCTCTTTCTACTTCAGTCTTTGCTATTGCATTGCCGCGGCCACAAATGGCAATTTTTTTTTTTTCTATTTTGTATTTCAATTTTTTTCGACTGGTAGCACACACAAGCTTTAAGCGTCAACCCCAATTTTTACTCTTGAAAAATAGTAAGAGCGTATCAGTTTATATCAAACCCTATATTAACATTTATACATATTTAAAAACCTATATGTAACCTCATAACAAAACCCAAAAGAATAGTAATTCTTATATTTCCAGACTTTGATTCCATTTGTGGAGCAGAATCAAATTGAAGAATTTATCATTATTGCAGACCCAAAGCTTGGTAAGACTTGCTTTATACATGCATCTTGTTTATTACCTCTAACGTTACTTTCTTTCGTCTGTAATTTATAATTATTCAAATTGTATAATGGTGGTAACCTTATATAACTAATTTCCGGACTTGCTACTTGTTGTTTAGAAGTAGCACTAAACACAGGTGATTGAACGGGAGATGGATAAGCATTCTGTGGTTCTATTGATTGATGTCTTGAAATTTCGTCTGCTTCAGCCAATTTAGCTTCATTTATTGGGGTCGATAACAATGAATTTATATCACATTTGGTAGATTTCATTGGTGATAATTCCTTTACATAAGTATGATCAACTGATATTTCGTTGAAAGATTTAAGTTCAGCTTTTTGACTCTTGGTTTGTTTAGCTTTAGTAGTAGAAGGTTCTGGCCAACAACAATCTAAAAAGTTTCTAGTACATGCTTGACATTTTCCATTTACTTTATCTTCATCGCATTTCTTCTTCCTTTTTCTACATGTCAAACATCCTGTTTTGGTCCTTCTTTTTATTTGACTTTCGTCTCTCTTTGGCTTCACGATTTTACTGCATTTTACATCTTGTTTCTTGGGAATTTGCAGTATAATTTGAGTTGGGGAGTTTTTTGAGTTCAACGGCAAGTTCAACACTTGTTGATATGATCTATAACTTAACTCCATTCTGGTTGACCTTGTAAATAAAAAATTTTCACTTGAATTTAAAAAATTATGTAAATATTAAAACCTGTTATGACTGACCAAGTATTTTTAACATAAAGTTTACCGCTCGTTATTTTTTGCAATTTTAGATCATTTTTTCGCTCGAAAATGGCAGCTAACGCAGATCAACAATGTAAAGTTCAGAAGTTGACAGCAGCACTGCATACAATTTTGAAACTGCCATTCTCGGGGCATTACTTTTTTATAAAGCCTCACAGCCGTTTTCGTTCTCAAACTATTGATTTGAATCAAGTCAAAAATAGAGTTACCTGTATCCAAAATTATACCATTTAGAGCTATTTGTTACAAAAGTTCATTTATTCAAACTTGTTGATATTTACTATGTTATACACCCATTTATATAGGTTTGACTGTTTTCAAAGCATTTTCTAAATCACCAGGAGTATACTCTTCTTTGTTTAAGTCTTCTAATTTCAGAATTGGTCTTTCACCTAAGACACTTACTCTATAAGCATGTCTAACTTCTCCGTCCTCAGTATCAAATGTAGCAGAATGAGATACACCAGAATTGTGGAACAATGCAACTTTGTTTTTTTCACCTCTTTCCCAATTGACTCTTAATTGTAAATCGTGTGACCTTTCAATATGGTTGTACAAAAAATCTAGTAAATAATTTGATTCCTCTAGTTTTAATTCAACAATTCTTCTGCCAAATGCTCTATTAACATAAATTGATTTTTCTTTTGTTACAGGATCTATTCTAATTAAAGGATGGATATTTGAAACTGCTTTTCTTCTTTCAACCCCACCTTGATATGAAGAGTTTGCTGCTTGATCCTCAGAAGTATGTAAAACATGTAACCCTTCCAATCTTTTTTGAAATGCTGGCGATAACCTATTATAAGCTTCAACTGTATCAGCAAACACAGTATCACCACCGTCACCACTTTCTAAAACTTGAAAGATTGTAAATCTACTTGGAGTGATTTCATAAGTGACATCACTATGGAATCCGGTATTTGTAGTACGATTAGCAAAAACTCTTTCTAATTCTCCCCTTTCTGGTCTTCTATAAGTTATATGCAACTCAGGATGATTTCTTGGTGAGCCTGAGCTTGGATGAATGTGTAATTTACCAAAATATCTACCAAATTCAGTTGCAAAACCTGGACCTTTGGAAGCGAAATCTTGTTCATTGAATAATAAAACTTTTCTTTGTGCCAATAATAAAGCTAACTCATCTTTACCTGCATCATTCAATTGTGATAATTGTATTCCATCGATTTCTGAACCAAATTTCGGGGTGATTCTTGTGACTTTGAAATCTTTTCCCTTTGGAAATAAATTTGGAAAACTTGGATCGGCTCTTGAACCTGGATCAATGTACTTTTCAAACCTTAATGGTGGATATTTTTGATTTGGATCCCAACTTGGCAAAAAATCTGGATATTTGGCTTGTGATCTATTATGTTGATTAATGACTAAAACTCCATCCTCATCGACTTCGTCAACTTCTTTATTGAAGTGAATATCTGAATTACCAAACTTTGATGCCATATTATAATTAAGTAATTTAATGAAAAATTTGAAGAACTATAGTTGAATTCTTATGATAGTCTATATAAATAGTTCCAAGTACGATAAGAGAATACAACATGATTTATCTAAATTTCAAATCCAGATTCCACAGTTTACTTGCCTTGTAACAACCGACGCCATAGTTTACGTAAATCGTAATACCGTTGTGAAATTTATCTTTTGTTTTCCGGGGCTCAAGACGATCATATGAACAAAACTGTAGATAAAATCTTTCGGCTGCGAACTTTTGTGCCCGCGCCACAGTTTTTTAGTCTGTAATTGTAAAACGAAGCTAGCGCTTAATTTCAGCAAAAGCAAATGATTATGAGATTTACAACTAACCCGTGATCCGTGTATTTCACGCATCGGTTACAAGTACGTTGCGAGATTGACTACTTTGTGTTTACTTGGTGGACAGAGAGCTCGCTTTATTTGAAATTCCGAACCAAGAAAATAACGGGTCGGGTGACAACAGCTAGGAACTCTAATCGCAGGGTGGGTAACTAAAAATCAAGCTGTCACACAATTATCCAATCTCTTAATCAGCCTAATAATTGTGTATGTTGCCATAGACTCAAATTATAATTACTCCTTATGTAGAATTGGCCAGATCTTGTCAAAACCGTTGAGCTTTAATTGTTAGCTACTTCATATGCCTGATAAAATTTCCCAAGCAGAAAATGACGTAGACATTCTCTAAAATCTTTATGTTAAAGCTAGGATTAATTGACTTCCACATTACTTGTGATCGAAAAGATATAAGCTTGAACACCATTGGATGATGTAAGATAGTGAATTTATCCCGAGCCAGATATTTTCCTTTGATTTTAGAGACCAGTCAGATTTTAAAAAGCATTGAGCATTATAACCGTATGACTAAGCCAATTAAATTCAAATTGCTTAATCAAAGTAATCAAGATAGTTGGTAGTTTATTAAGCATGATCGCTATTCAATGTGCTAATGGACTTTCAATTTTCTTCAACATGATTAGTTGCAAACAAGGTTCATCAATCAAGCAGTTTAACAATAGTTCTATGAATCTACAATCTACAATCTATGAGTCTTTTCAATAATAAGATAGCATTTACCACAAATATGTTGCAATTGCAAAATTACTGCGCAAGTGCGGATAACAAAAACGCAATTTTTCTACGCTTAATTTGAGTTCGCTTTCTAACAATCTACTTTGAGCTACAAAGTACAGAAGCATAGAATCGTTACAAAGAGCCCTATAATATAGAAATAAGTAAGCGAATAAGTAGACTAAAGTTCAAATTGCCTAACTGTCTAAGTTGGTTATCCAGCTTCTTTGTATTCTAAAGATAAGCAAAATTTTAATTTTTTACAATTATTACTCACATATACAAACTATTAAGCATTATCTAATAGATAATTCGTAGCAGATTCTAAATTCCAATCTTGTTTTTTCAATGCATCAATTGCTGTATGTTCATCAAATCCCATACCAACTAATTCTTGAACAGCGTATTTGTCAAATTCTTCCCTACCGCTCAAGCCAATCTGAGTTTCTTGCATAGCACTTTTAGATGTTTGGTCAATTGGTTGTGTTTGTGATTGTTCAGGAGCATTACCAAAACCTGCAAAAAGCTGTTCCCATTCGTCATTATTAGTATCAAGTGCACCTGTATTAGGGGCTGAACTAAAATCTGGTGCATTTGAATTGGAAAAATTGTTGGTAAAGTTATTAAATTCTTCATTATTTGTTCCAGTTTCAAATTCTTCATTGATTTCATTATCATCTCTAGCTACTTCCAAATCATCGAATTCGTCTCCAAAGAAATCTTGTTTAGGGGTTGTAAACTGTCCTATTTGATTTTGAGGTTTGACTTGTGCCGGTTCTAAATTATCAAACTCACTATCAAAATTATCAAATGATTTTTGTTCTTGTAAAATAGTTGGATTTGCTTTTGTGGCTGATTCAACTGATTGGGAGTTGGCTATCTCATCTCTAGCATCATCAAATTTAGTGTCATCTTCATCATCAGACTCGCTTTCTTGATAATCCAATTCTCTAATAGGAGGAAATTCATCAGCATTCTCTTCAGATCTTGCTTCTTCTAAATTCACCATTTCAAAAGAAGAGGAACCTTTGTCACTATCACCGTGTTGTTGTTTATCACGACTTGAGTGCTCAAATTTCTCACTATTACCGCTATTAGGGGCTGTACTTTCTTCATTTTCATCGATATTACCAATCGTTTCTCTATCACTTATTTCATCAATATTATCATCACGAACAGATAATGCTGCATTGTTTTGAACACTTGAAGTCAACGATTCTGTTCTTTGAACACCAACTAATACACCGGGCATTCCAACCATTCCTCCACCAACAATAGCAGCGTTGTTACCTTGCGGAAATTGGAACTCAGAATTACTTGGTGAGGTTATTGGAGTTTCATTGTCTTCTTCTTCTTCTTCTTGTTCGGTGATAGTCGAAGATGTGGCGTTAGTAACGTTATCCCGTGGTTCATGAACAGACAAATCATCAATTTTTCTTGAAAGTGATTCGCTATTTTCTTCATAATTATTTTGAGGTTGTTGATTTGCAGTTGAAGGAGATTTCAGACTTGATTCTTCTGAGCCCCCAAATTGATGAGAAACCACACTTGCAATGCCTCCCAATGCGGCACCAATAGCAGCACCAGCACCAGCTGAAACACCGGCATTAGATGTCACACCGTCACGAGATCTAGATGCTGTTAAACCAGGACTTGGAACCAGGGGTTTATTTTGTTCTAAATCCAAATGTTTCTGATTTAAATTTTTTTGATTCTCTTCGTGATTCAATCTTTCAACCTCCAAGTTATCTATGTCTGATTGTAATTGCTTGTGCAAATTTTCTGTATCAGCAATTTTATTTTTCAATTCTTGATTTTTAACAATTGCAACTTGAACTTGTGACTTCTTAACCGATACTTGATTTGTATATTGTTGAGTTTCCGAATTCTTAAAAGACAATTGTTTTTCCAATTCGGCAGTTTCAGCATTTAGACTACCTAATTTTTCCTTCAAAGTATTATTTTCTTTTTGAAATTCTTCAACTGCAACTTGTTTTTCATGTAATTCAGATGATAAAGAGTTAACTTTGGCTTCAGAAATTGATGCTTCAGATCTTAAAGCTTCTGTTTCTTCTTTAGCCGTTACTAAACTAGCTTCAACTTGCTCCACTTGTTTCACTTCATTTTCATACGATGTTTTCAATTGCTTCAATTTCTCTTCAATGTCACTTTTAGTTTTCAATATTTTATTCAATTCTTTTTCTGCTTTGAGTTTTTTATCATGCAAATCTGTGGTTTGAGTAGTCAATGATTTTATTTGATTAGATACATTTGCAATATCCGATGTTGCTTGTGATAATTGACCCGAAATGGCCGGATCAGCCAATAAATCATTATTTTGTGGTGTATTATTGCTTGAATTAAAGCTTGGAACTACGTTTTTAACTTGTGGTGAACGTGATGGTGATTGATTAAAACTTGTTGATTTTTCTTGTGGCGGAGGTGGAGGTGGAACATTTCTTAATGCACTATAATCCACTGTTTTTTGAGTTGATACCAAATTTGAAGGCTGTTGTTGCTGTGATTGTTGTTGTTGTTCCACATCGCTTGGAATAGATTTTGACTTGGTGTTGTTCTCTAACAAATTCTCTTGAGTGGATTCAGTAATTGGAGAAGCTAAATTGGAGGACGATTGTTGATTTTGCATTAATGTTTGTCCAAAGCTTGATGTTGGTTTGAATGAGCCGGTTATAGTTGAGCGAACTTTTGGTAATTCTGAACCATGTGATAAGTCACTACTTGAAGTTCTGTTCTGCAATTGTTGTTTAGGTTCCACAGGAGTGGGGCTAGGTTGAGAAAATAAACCTGATAATTCATCAATTGAGGAAGATTGTTTTCCAACGGGTGGTTGAACAGGAAGAGAATTTTGAGTCTGAGACAGTGATCTTCCTGATTCTTGCAAAGAGTTGATTAAACTATCCGGGATTATATTCGGTAAGGGCTCACCTGTTAACCTTTTATTAACCAAAAATAAAGCAATGGAAAACTCTAATTTAGTAAAGATTCCTGAATTTTGAATATCCGCTAAATCCCAAATTGTGGCTAAATCTTGTTGATCTAGTTTAGATGTCATTAAAAATTGAGCAACTTGATCTGGATTTAAATGACCAATTTTTTCTTTATCAAGATTGTTAAATATCGATTCGTATTGTTGTTTCATGGTAGGTGTAATAGTCCAATTATCTTTTGAAATATTACTTGAAACATCTCTTGAAGTTGGATGTCTGATTGCAGTTGATTGTGAATTAATGGATCCTTGCGAAGCCTGACGTGCTTGTAATTGTTGTTGTTGTTGTTGTTGCTGCTGCTGCTGCTGCTGTTGTTGTTGTTGTTGTTGTTGTTGTTGTTGTTGTTGTTGTTGTTGTTGTTGTT
>JAJMBB010000051.1:0-38581 GCA_030565145.1 Insectozyma parachauliodis
ATTTTTTCCATATGTTTGCCATAAATCTCAAAACCTGACAAATGTTTTCTTACTTTACAAACCAAATTTGTAATCTAGAAATAAGTCTGACATTATAAATGCACGTGAAAGTTTTTTATACCATCAACAAATTTTATTATGTAGTAAAAACGATAAAGATTATTTGGAACATCATGCGCTCTATTGCAAGATTTGGAAAGAATGCTTGAAAATACAGCGACAACTAAGTAAAATGATCGAAACTCCGAATCAAATCTAAAAGAAGCTCTAATTACCAATTTATAGTTATAGAAGATTTTAAAAACACTCCTGATTTGACGGCATAACGTACTACAAGCTTCAATCTTGAATAATTAAGCTACTTCTTGCAAACATTGTAAAAAATTTTAATTGAAATGCTTAGAATTGATGCAAATGAACTTGTGATGATGATATATTTTATGTACTTTTTGTGGCTGCAAAAAAGTCTTTACAGTGAGTAAAGTCCGTTTGTTACAAAATAAATATATTATTTCAACTTTTTTTGAATTGGATGCCAATGATAGCCTCAGACCCTGCACCACTGGTACTAGCAGCAAAAGCGGCACGTGTGTAATCAGCTCGAAAGTCATAACAAAGAAAACATTTTGATCGCTATAATCAAGAATATGGCGAATCTAAAAATACAGTAAGAAAAATAATTGGTGTCAAAAACAGATTATCCCATCAAAAACAACAAAACTGTCAAGGATGTATTACAAAAATATAAGCAGGTCAAAACGATATTTGTCATTTTTATGTATGGTTTGTCTTTTAAAATGTGTAGATGTTGTTCTCTAGACATCAAGATTTAGGAACTATTAAGGAAATTGTGCCATGGGAGTATTTTTACTTGTCCTCAATCTTCAAATTCCAGTTTTATGTGATTATTTGCACTTGTTATCCGAGTATAATACAAATCCAATTCTAGTTATCAGCTAATGTTTTATAAATAATAAACGCTCTAAAGCTTTTTAGTTCCGTAATATTCAAATCTTCCTTGTGATTCCAATGCATATAGGGTTTTTTCAGCAACTTCTCTACTTTTGGATAAGCATCTGTAAAAAACTTCGACATTGGTTTTTGAGTTGCTTAATAGGTTACATGTCTAACTTTTATTTTAAGTTCTTAACTAATTTGTTTGATCTGAAAACACAAAGGTTCGTCGTCAAAACAGTAGTTTAGACTATAAACATTTATTTGTTTAAAGTTGAATGCCTAGACTTGTGGATGAGAAATTAACTGGAGTTTCAATGGATTAGCTTTTGTACTTACAGTGGGTAAAATTAAAAGACTAAACCAACTTAAAGAAAGTTTTACCCAATTATCTTGAAACTTGCACAAAATCAGCGTGTTTATTAATAGATATTTGGGCGGATGCTAATGTGTCGACATTCCGAGAAACTTCAATAATGTAATAAAAGCTTGATCATTTTTAAGTTCTGTGTCATAAAAGACTTTTTCGTTGTCAGCGTCTATTTTTATTTGTTGGCCTTACCGGGAAAAGGAAATCTGATTTATAAGTCTGTAGTTCATTTTGCTTTGGCAATTATGTTTATTGATCTAAAAAGGTTCTATTTTATTTTCTTGAGCAAGTATTTATTAAAAATAGCTTGTTGATATATTCTTCGCCTCATGATTTCACATTTACGCGTATGCTCAAGTATACTATTCTATGGAACTTTGAGAAGAAATGAACTTATCGAAAGAAAGGCAAGAGTAGAATATTTCTAATTTTTTTTGCAACAGCTATATTCTTTGTAAAAGCACCAACTTTTTGGTCAAATTTACAAACTGAGCTGTGAAACCTTTATAGCGCGAACAAGGAAACCTTTAATAAGTAAGATTTCACAAATAAGGTAAATCTCTTGATTCAAATTGCTTGTAACTATATAAGCTAACAAATTGATTTTAGAATTGCACTGTTTTTATTTTCAATATGATATAAAATTAAATGTATTATAAAGTTTTGACTGAATTTGTTTCTTAATTTAGTTATATAATTCAATAAGATAAACAAAATCTCTTTGCTCGACCCAAGGAGCAAGGTGGTCTATTCAAAAAGTGAAAGTAATTAAAAAATGATTAGAGTTTTTGAGAGGTTTTGACCAGTTGCAATCAATATCGATCATACATAGCCAAACTTTAATTTCTGTGGGTTGTTTACTTCATATCACTTTTTTGATAAATAATTTAAACGATATTATGACTTGACAACAAGACATATACGTGTAAGCATAACTGTGTTATTTTTAGCTTAAGCCGTACGAATCAACGGACAAAAAAACAGTAACAGTTGGTGGAGTGGTTGCAATTATGGACCCACTTTTTTTTTTTTTCACTCGTTTCTGCACCCCAGTCTGTTTTGTATAAATTTAGATTGAGATTGCATGTATTTCTTTCTCATTCTAATTTTATCAATTATCATTTACAGTATTTTGAATAACATGTCAGTAGAAATCGATTACCATAAGTTGACTGAGAACCAACCTTATCCAAGTTGGAACACTACTTCTGAGCAAATCATAGAAGTATCAAAGGAACTAGCCAAATCTGAAACAGAACTATTCGATCAAATATCCAAGATTTCTGAACCTACTTTACAAAATGTATTGAAACCTTTTGCTGAAAAAGCTAATAACGATAGTTTCATTGAAGGTCAAGCTACATTTTATCAACACGTGTCAACTGATGAGAAATTGAGGGATGCTTCAACTCAAGGTGAAGAAATTATAGATGAAAATTCAATTAACCAATGGTCAAGGGAAGATGTTTATAAAGTGTTTGACAAGTTGTACAATTCAATTAATGTTGATGAAATTGATGCTGAATCAAAAAGGTATTTAACTAAGATAATTACCGCTTTTAAAAGAAATGGATTGGCATTAGATGAAGTAACTAGAGAAAAAGTTAAAAAATCACAAATTGAATTGACCAATTTGAAAGTTCAGTTTGCAAAGAATTTGAATGAAGATAAAGGATTTGTTAGTTTCACCGCCAAAGAATTGGATGGCGTGCCGAAAGATGTTTTTGATCAATATGAAAAATTAGATGATGATAAAGTAAAAGTTACTTTCAAATATCCTGATATTATCCCTCTTCTCAAACATGCCAACAACTCAAATACGAGAAAAATTGCTAATTTAGCTTACGCTAATAGGGTTCTGCAAAATGGGCCTATTTTAACTAAAATAATTAAAATAAGATATGAAATTGCTAAATTATTGGGCTATGATACGTACTCAGATTATGTATTGGAGGAAAGAATGGCTAAAACAAAAACAAATGTAATCAATTTTTTAGATGATTTAAAGGAAAAATTAAAGCCCGTCGCAAATGAGGAATTAATCATTTTAAAAAATTTCAAAGCCAAAGATTTAGAAGCTAGAGGATTAGAAGCAGAACCTGACTTTTATGCTTGGGATTATAATTATTATAATGAAAAATTGTTAGAAAGGGAATATCAGGTTGACAATTTTAAAATTGCTGAGTATTTCCCATTAAAATCAACAATTGATAAGATGTTAGGATTTTATGAAACGATATTTGATATAAAATTTGTCAAAAATGAAAAACCAGACCCAGAAGCTGTTTGGCACGAAGATGTGCAACAATTTGCAATTTACCAAAATATTAAAGAAGGTAAACCACAATTTATGGGTTGGATTTACTTTGATTTACATCCTAGAGATGGTAAGTATGGCCATGCAGCCAACTTTGGTTTAGGTGCAGGCTTTGAAGAGAT
Source organism: Insectozyma parachauliodis (assembly GCA_030565145.1). Taxonomy (NCBI): domain Eukaryota; kingdom Fungi; phylum Ascomycota; class Pichiomycetes; order Serinales; family Debaryomycetaceae; genus Insectozyma; species Insectozyma parachauliodis. The sequence continues at coordinate 3,764 of JAJMBB010000051.1, forward strand.
CAATGGTGAGAGGCACAACCCTGTTACTGCATTGGTTTGTAATTTTACTAAACCGACAAAAGAAAAACCTTCATTACTTCAACATAGTGAGGTTGTGACTTTTTTCCATGAATTAGGTCATGGTATACATAATATTTTATCCCAAACTAAATATGCAAGATTTCATGGTACACGTGTTGAGAGAGATTTTGTTGAAACACCTTCGCAAATGTTAGAAAATTGGTGTTGGTCAAAAAATGAGATCAAGAAATTGTCATCACATTATAAAACCGGTGAACAAATAGATGACAAATTAATAGATTCTTTGATCAAGAGTAAGAATGTTAACATAGGGTTGTTTACTTTACGTCAATTGTTTTTTGGATCATTTGATATTAAATTACATACTATCGACAATGAAAAAGATTTGCAATCTTTAAATATATTTGAAATTTGGAACCAATTGAAAGAAGAAATAACTTTATTACCAAGTAACAATAATCCATCCGCTGGATACAGCTCTTTTGGTCACATTGCTGGGGGCTACGAAAGTGGATACTATGGATATTTATATTCATTAGTTTATGCATCAGATATATTTCACACACTTTTCAAGAAAGATCCAATGAATGTTGAAAATGGTATTAGATATAGAGATATTATATTAAAACCGGGTGGATCAAAGGAAATAATGGATAATTTGAAAGAATTGTTGGGTAGAGAACCAAATTCAGAAGCATTTTTAGAAGAACTATTTGGTTAGTAAGTATCTAGATAGGATTAATAGGTACAATTTCTTGTGAGCACCTAATGCAATTAATTGTAGTAAATATAAAATTCGAGAGTGATCAATTAGAAGCAATCATATTTACAGAATAAAGTTTACGAATCAAAGAAACGTGTATACCATTTGTATTTACAGAATTAAAATCGATATATAAGTAGTTGATCTCAGATTCTATTTAAATTTCTGATGTTTATAACTTATATTATATATTTAATCTATTCAAATACTTGTAATTTATTTGTGGCCTCACTCCAGTTGACATCACTGTATGTGATAACTTTGATTGATTCTATAATATCACTGATAGATCCTCTAACTTGTTTGGTTGAATCTCTTTCTCTCAAGGTAACCGATTCATCTTTAACCGATTCGAAATCAATGGTTATACCAAATGGAGTACCTAATTCATCATTTCTTGCATATCTTTTACCGATTGAGGCTGAAGAATCGTCTACTTTGAATGGTATTTTTTCTTTTCTTAAAATATTTGAGACTTTTTTAACAATTGGTTGCAATTCAGGTGAGTTTGACAATGGGACTAGTAACACTTTTGTTGGTGCAACGATTGGTGGTAATGATAAGACACCTCTATCAGCATCGTCACCTCTTGCCCAAAATTGATGCTCAAAAATGGAATATAATATACGTCCAATACCAAATGAAGGTTCAATGACATTTGGTGTGAATTCTCTTATGTGCTCAGTTCTTGTTACTTTTTCTATTTTAATTAAATCTGTATCCAATTCTGTTTGTCCAACTTCAGGTATATCAACATTAATTTTGTTTGCATCTTTTAATTCTTTACTTAAATCTTCAAATTCACATTGACTTCTAGTTGTTAACCATTTTTCGACTTTACCAGCATCTTTTCTAAATTTTGGTCCAAATTTCTTCTTAGCAATTTCAATCTCATATTGCTCAACCACTCTTGGTTCTGGCAATGCTTGTCTTACAACCAATTTTTCACCGGTTCTTGCAGAATGAACTGATAAATCGTATGCAGATCTATCAGCACAACCAACACATTCGATCCAACCGTAAGAGGTTTCTAATTCAGCATCCCAACAATCAGAAGCATAATGTGCCATTTCATTTGACATATGTTGTCTAAATCTCAATCTCAGTGGATCAGCACCTATTTTAGTTAAAAATTGATATATTCTTGCTACGAAATAACCTAAAGTTTCATTATCAACCATACCGCATAAAACAGCCTCACCGATTGATTTTTCAATCAATTTGTTCGATCCTGATTCTTGAACATCTTTAGGCAAAAGTCTCAATTTTATATCTTTCACATCAGCAAATTTTGGATGTGATTTATCTTCAGGGTCGACGAAATGCTCAATTTCAGCCATTAAGAATTCTCGAACTCTTAATAAACCAGCTCTTGGTGCAATTTCGTTTCTGAAAGATTTACCAATTGATGCTGAAGCAAATGGCATTTTTTCGTTATTAAATTCTAATAATTTATTGAAATTTAAAAATTGACCTTGAGCTGTTTCTGGTCTAAGGTATGCTTTCAAATTACCTGAAGGTCCAATAGCTGTATCAAACATCAAATTGAATTCAATTGGTGGTTCCAATTTACCACCGGTACCAGGGTTGGTGATTTCAAATTTTTCAATCAATTCACCCAATTGAGGTCCTGAATACCCATCAATCCGAGCTAAAACATTTTCATACTCTTTGATCACTTCATCTTCTAATTTTATATTCTTAATTTCCTTAACTTTCTTCTTTCTCTTTTTTTTATCTTCATCATCTTCTTCTGTTATTGTTTCACCTCTAGCTAATTTATCACCTTTCAATCTTGATTCCAAAACTTCTTCAAGAAGGTGGTCAGCTCTGAATATTTCACCAGTTTTAGTATCTTTACACATCCAATCAGAAAACCTATCAACATGACCTGAAGTTTTGAATACTTCATACGGTGTCAACATGGTTGCTTCCACTTCCAACATGTCTTCTTCTAAAATGAAATGTTTTCTCCAAGCGTCAATAATGTTGTTTTGGAAAGCACAACCTGGTGGTCCGAAATCAAATAACCCTGCAACACCACCATAAAGCTCAAATGATGGTGCATAAAAGAATCTTCTCTTCAATACTGATTCTAGCGATTCCCTTGAAAATGGAACATTTGTAGATTTGTTAGAAACTGTCATTTTTGTACGAAATTTAACGTTTCTATTAAAGATTCTACCTAATTTATACTGAAATATCTTGACAAGTTTGTGACTAATTAATGTTTGGAAAATTTTTTTGTGCTGCTAAACACTACAGAAATGGATGCGAAATTGGTTTCTATGCTGATTTATCTATATTATCTATAAACAGTTCTTCGTCATAAGTTGGGGAGCCATCTTCGTCAATAAACTTTCTTACCAATATAACTACAATAGTCATTGAACAAGATAATGCAAAGATTTTGTCGAACCAATTATCAATAAATACTACTTCTTCTACTGTTTGCTTTGGGTTCTTGATCGAGCTACCTGATAATGATAATATCTTTGAGATTTGATTTGACAAGTTAGCTGGTAAATTTGTCCTTATCAACAAGGCAGTGGCTATCACATATACCCCTAGAAGTTCGGCAATAATCAAATGTTTCAACCAATTTTTTGAAAACTTGGATGTTGAGGAGTTGAATAATTTACTAAAAGATTGAAATGTAGTGAGCACATTTGAAAATGAACCAATGAATAGACTTCCCGATAAGATGAAACTTAATTGATTAACCAATTGCGCTTCCGAGATGGGGAAATTAAAAATTGACAAGATGAATTTAGATAATGTTATTGCCAAAGCATCTTTTGTAGTCGAAGCTTCTTCATTTGGGTCAACAACGGCCGGCTTATCATCAAAATCCTTATTGAAGATATATAATAATGGCAATTTGATTATGAACACGTTTAAAATACGATAGATACAATAAATGGCCAAGAAAACATTTGCCCAATGTATTAGTATATCTAAAGTTTGTAAATTTCTTTTATTCTGACTAAACTTGTTCAAGTCTTTGATCAAATCATTGTATAAAGTCTCGCGTAATCCCTTTAATGATTCTATTTCATTTTCTAATTCTTTCTCTTCAGAATTCCCCATGGATAAATTGGCAAAAGATTGTACTTTGTGCAAAATGTTACCAAACTTCTTTGGAGACGAAGTTAGATAATCTGTAGAGTTTTTTGCACTTGGTAGGTTGTAAATAGTTCCTCCAGTAGCGAATTGAAGTTTACTCAATTCTCGCTTCCTCCTTTGAAGCAACAACGTAGTGTTGTTGTAATTTTGTAAAGTTAAATTTAAATCATTCTCACCTACTGCCTTTGAAAATTTATGACTACCTTTAATATACTTCTCAAGCTTGAATACATTGTAAGGTGTTGAAGCAGATCCTATCCCGGAAAGAATCGCTAAAATGGTGATTCCAACAATTGAAACTTCATTAATCTTTCGTTCAATCAAAATTCTATTACTTCCCGGATTATAACCCTGAGTTAAATCGCCACATTTGTGTAGAATGAAGAACCATAAAATGAAAAACCCCACCGTTGAGCCGAATTTAAAAGATTTGAAATTGGATGGTGTCAAATCCTGATTGATCAATATACTGATGATCAAATATGGTACCAACATAGCCAAAAGAATCATCAAAAGTGCTATTGTAATTTTAAATAGAACTAGTCTAACTTTCACATCAAAGTAGTTTCCTAATTCGCACATCATCAATACGATCAATTCCACACTCAATGAAATTGTCAAGCTGAAAAACGCTCCAACAATGCAATTCTTATGATTCTCTTGCAGTATTTCAGCACTTGAATGAGGTTCAGAATCGTTAAACTCGTCTTCTATTTGATCATCAACGTTCAATTGAATTAGATTCAAATTATACCTCCTTGAAATACTTGTTAAATAGCTGTTTATTTGTACTTTAGGTATATATGTATGACTTGAGTATTTATGTACAAGATTCTCATTAAAAATATATTTATAACTCCAATATGAAATGGATAGGAGTATTAATAGATAAAAGCATGCTAGAATTGACATTATCTATTCATTAGGTAAACATAGTAAAATTTGATGTTTGGATCAGAAAATGTTGATACAAACAAAATTTTTTGAAAATTTTCAAACAAGCACTGAGTGATATTTCAAGATGGGTCAGATGAAATCTAGAGCAGAGAAGAAGATGAGAAAATTTCTCATCGAGCAGTTGAAGCTAAGAAGACAAGAAGGGTCAAGACTTGCTCAAGGTAAACGGAAATCAGAAGCCGACTTAGCAGAATTAGATCTAGGCCCACAAGTATTCATATTTAAAAACATGTTCTCAGGACAAGTATTGTACAGTCAAGTTCCAGGGTTCCATCAGGATCAAATCAACGAACAATTCCAACAATCCAACTGGCAAAATAGAAAACCTTCAAGAAGACAAGACTTATGGAGAATAATGTGTATTGCCAATTTCAAAAATTATGAATATGCTGTGGCTGCGTATAAAGGATTACTAGATTTGAAAAAAACCAGAGATGTGATACAGAGGAAACAAGCGATGGATTTGAGAAAAAAAAATGACGATGGCAATGTATGGTTTTCAGGACAATATAGACCAACATATTCACAAGAAGCAGTTGCCGATCTAGGTCATGTTATAGATGAATTCGAATTGGAAAACACTACATTGTTTTGGGAAAATAAATTTAGAAAAGGTGAAGATAAATATTGGAATTTGGAATTAGTTCAACATGATACAATCCCCGTTTACAGTCCGAAACATCAAACAACTATGTTAGATATAATGAGAGAAAAATCCATTGAAGCATTCAAACAAGAAAGAATAATGTTGGAGAATCAACAACAAGAACAACCACTACAATCGACTTGAAATTGTGGTTAATATATGTAAATAGAGTTAATAAAAATCTCAGTGTATCACGTGATAAAAGCCGACCCGCCGCCACAGAGATGGCGGAAATTCTCAAAAGAAATCATTTTTTCTAAATTTAAAATTTTTTGTCAATCAACTGGCAACTTTGTATTATGGATTTCTATTATAAAAAGCTGATGGGTAATGGAACTGTAACTAGCAAATTTAGGCTACATCAAGCTCAACCGATATCATCTCCATCTTCCCATAAAATTTTATCAAATCAATCAAATTTAAGAACTATATTACCTAGCAATGATACTATTGTTGAAGCAATCGACACGGATAAAGAATCGGAAGAATTAAGTACAAAATCACCAGAATTAGAAACTAAGGAAACTCATCATCCTAGTAATTGTAATAGATGTTACCGATTGAAAAAGAAATGTACAAGGACGTATCCGAAATGTTCACATTGTACAAGAACTGGAGCCGATTGTGAATACGTCAATAGAAGTAAAAAGAGAAAGAAAACTGACTCAGACCTGTCTCAAGAACAAATTTTACACATTTCAAATAATTCCGATAATGCAAATAGTCATAAACTTATTTCAATTTCATCTTTGTTATCAAAAGACGATACAGATTCATTATCAGAACCTATAAATAAATTGAGGAAAAAAATCAAAAAAGTACCAACCGCAGCTTTAGCTTCAAGCGCAAGAAGAGCAAAACAAGTTGATAAAATAAATTTAGTTGATAGATTAAATTATAACAGTACCAAATCTTTAAAAGTCAATTTAAACGAGGAGTTTACAACTTTAAAAGCAATCAATTCAGAATTACCATTAATATTCGCATTAAACTATTTTGAAAATTTTGCATTTAGATATCCATTTATAAATAAAACTTCTTTTTTAGAAAGATTATCAAAAATTGATTTTTCAAAAGAATCTATTGTTAATTTGGATATATACTTAATAATTAGTATTGGTTGTTTGTTATATGATTCAAAATGTGGAACTCATCATTACTCAGATATTTTCACCGATAAGAGTGTACTTGGTATACTTGATGTATTGGATTTATCTTTCAAAGAATATAATAAAGAAGGACTTAATTTACTTTTGTTATTTACAATATTTGGAATCAATTCAATGAATGTAGATTTAGTTTGGAACTTGATTGGAATGCTTAATAGGGCAGTGATCAAATTTGAAATGTATAAATATAACGAAGAAACTGAAAGAATATTTTGGTCCATACATAATTTAGACAAGGAAATTAGTTTGCTATTCAAAAGACCTTCACAATTTCCCAAATATACTTATATCACTCAAAAAAGCATTGAGAAACCTTTATATCTAGATGAAAATATATCACTTATAAATCATTGTATAAAGTTGGCTAAATTTGAAGATACAATAACAGATTTGAGGTTAACAAAATCAAAAGAAAATTTATCAACCATCTCAGGAGATGTAGGTAAATGGAGTACTATAGCGACGAAAGAAATACAAGAAAAGTATACTCAACTGCCCGATTTACAAGATTTGATACCTTGGATTTATTACCAGAGTTATTATTTGCAAACAGAATTAGATCAATTGTCAGATACCAAGACTTTACAATTTGCATCTCAATTCATTTTTTATTCATTCACCTTGATGATTGCCGGATCCGATAGATCTACCGGTCCAGACAAACCAAATTACAAATTATCTATATTTTCATCTTTATTTTGGTATTATCAATTATTCAATGTTTTAAAGTCAAGTATCAATGCGTTTACACATTTTCTTGAACAAGAATCGGAATTTAAATCAAAGGTTATTGAATTTAACAGTTATTTACAGCAATCGATAAATATCTTGAAATACGTTCGTGGTAATTTGCAACAACAGAATAATAATCATGAAAAATTACTACATAATATAAACTCAGTGATTGAAATTCTAGATGATCTTGGAATGAATTTGATGACAGTAAACCTTGAAACGGTAAATGGTTTGTTGTCGAAGATAACAAATATTCTTACCATAATAAGTGAGAACGGTGGCTGTAGTGATATCAATATTTTACTAAATAAATAACGAAACGAGAATAAACAACTAAAAGTAGAAACTCTCACACAATCGACTTTTTGAAAGTACTAAAAGCTCATTCGTTGTATCATGGTGAAATGATTTCTACAAAAACGATAAAACTGATTATTATTTTAGTGTCACAATAACGTGTTAGCGCGATTGTTTATTTTTACAAAAAAATTGCGCACTTAAAGATGATGAACTTGAAGACTGAATAATCTTCATTGGAATACAGCCTTGTAACATTGGTGATTATAAAGTCCTAAATAGGTTTGAGCCAATAGTTTAGAGTCTACTCATGAATGCAATGCATTTATAGTCATTTAGGTTTTGATGTTGCCTTCTGTGCTGTTAACCTCAACAAATTAGTATTCACAGAGAAGATTTAAACAAATCTAACCGTCAGTAGTGATTGTGCTTGACGATAGTTCACAAGTTAATATGATTCTATGGATGTAAAAAGTAAATCGTAAGCGAAAAAAAGTTTTCCATATTGAAAAATATGATTCTATTACGAGCTTCAAAACGTTTCTTTTCTACATCAACAACCAGACTGAAAATATTCGGCAATCCGAGAGGTCAAGAAGCCAAATCAAAATATTTGAACCATAAATACACTGTCATTGATCATGAATATGATTGTGTTGTAGTGGGAGCAGGAGGAGCAGGGTTAAGGGCTGCCTTTGGTTTATCAGAAGCAGGCTTCAAAACAGCATGTATTTCAAAATTGTTCCCCACCAGGTCTCACACGGTTGCAGCCCAAGGGGGGATAAATGCAGCACTAGGGAATATGCATCAAGATGACTGGAAGTGGCATTTTTACGATACAGTAAAAGGTTCAGATTGGCTTGGTGACCAAGACGCTATACATTACATGACCAAAGAAGCAACGCCGGCGATATATGAGCTAGAGCAATACGGGATGCCATTCTCAAGAACCGAGCAAGGTAGAATCTACCAGCGTGCATTTGGTGGACAGTCAAAAGAGTTTGGTAAAGGAGGTCAGGCATATCGAACGTGTGCGGTTGCCGATAGAACCGGCCATGCGTTGTTGCATTCTTTGTATGGACAATCTTTGAGACATGATTGTCATTTTTATATTGAGTTTTTCGCTTTGGATTTAATCATGCATGACGGTGAATGTTGTGGAGTGATAGCTTATAATCAAGAAGATGGGACCATACATAGGTTTCGTTCGCATAAGACAGTTTTAGCTACTGGTGGCTACGGGAGAGCTTATTTCTCATGTACATCGGCGCATACCTGTACCGGTGATGGATATGGAATGGTTAGTAGAGCTGGATTACCTTTACAAGATTTAGAATTTATTCAATTTCATCCATCGGGTATTTATGGATCAGGGTGTTTGATTACAGAAGGTGCGAGAGGCGAAGGAGGGTTTTTGGTGAATTCAGAAGGTGAAAGATTTATGGAAAGATATGCACCCACAGCTAAAGATCTAGCTTGTAGAGATGTTGTTTCAAGAGCAATAACAATGGAAATCAATGAAGGTAGAGGTGTAGGTTTGGAAAAAGATCATATGTATTTACAACTACATCATTTACCTTCAAATGTTTTAAAAGAGCGATTACCTGGAATATCAGAAACCGCGCATATTTTTGCTGGTGTCGATGTAACTAAAGAACCTATTCCTATTCTTCCAACTGTTCATTACAACATGGGTGGAATTCCAACAAATTGGAAAGGTGAAGTATTGAATAAAGACAAGGTTGTTCCAGGATTACTAGCTTGTGGTGAGGTTGCTAGTGCCTCAGTCCATGGTGCTAACAGATTAGGAGCAAATTCTTTATTAGATCTAGTAGTTTTTGGAAGAGGTGTTAGTCATACAATTAAGGATTCACTAACTCCAGAAACTCGTTTAAGACCTCTACCTGCTGATTCAGGTAAGGAATCACTTGAAAATTTGAATAGATTACGTTTGTCCAAGGGTGATAAATCTACTGCTGATATAAGATTGAATATGCAAAAGACAATGCAAAAGGGATGCTCAGTATTTCGAACACAACAAACGTTAGATAAATGTGTTGAAGATATTAACCAAATTGATAAATCTTTCAATCAAGTGAAAACTACCGATCGATCGATGATTTGGAATTCTGATTTGGTTGAGACTTTGGAATTACAAAATTTGTTAACATGTGCTGTTCAAACAGCAAAATCTGCAGCTGAAAGGAAAGAATCTAGAGGTGCTCATGCTAGAGAAGATTATCCAGATAGAGATGATATAAATTGGTGGAAGCATACCCTATCTTATCAAAAAGGCTTTGGCGAAGAAGTAACTCTAAACTACAGAGATGTTATAAAAACCACACTAAATTCTGATTGCAAACCAGTTCCACCAACTATTCGTAATTATTAATATATACAAATTTGCGCTACCTGAAACACTTGGTCGTGCAGCTTTATATGTCTAACGATTGATTTTTTTCTGTTAATTCATATTGCCACTAAGATCAACAAGATAATATGCCACCAAAAGCTGATTGGGATAAATACGTTGCTCCTGAAGACGATGAAAAAGGTCAAGAGAAAATAGTTCCATTGTCCGAAGGAGATATACAAGTATTGAAAACTTATGGAGTTGCACCATATGCAACTTCATTAAAGCAAATTGAAAAAGATTTAAAAGATATTGATGAAAGAATAAAAGATAATATCGGTATAAAAGAAAGTGATACTGGGCTAGCACCTCCACATTTATGGGATGTTTTAGGAGATAAGCAAAGAATGCAAGAAGAACAATCATTACAAGTTGCAAGGTGTACCAAAATCATAGAAGCAACACAACCACAGACATCAACCACAGGATTACAAAATGCCGATACCAAATCAAAATATGTTATAAATATTAAACAAATTGCCAAATTTGTAGTTGGATTAGGTGAACGAGTTTCACCAACTGATATTGAAGAAGGAATGAGAATCGGGGTTGATAGACACAAGTATGAAATACAATTACCATTACCTCCAAGAATTGATCCGTCTGTGACAATGATGACGGTTGAAGAGAAACCAGATGTTACTTATAGTGATGTTGGTGGAAGTAAAGAACAAATTGAAAAATTGAGAGAAGTTGTTGAATTACCATTATTAAGTCCTGAAAGATTTGTTAAATTAGGAATTGATCCTCCAAAAGGGATATTACTATATGGACCACCAGGTACCGGTAAAACATTATGTGCAAGAGCAGTTGCAAATAGAACTGATGCGACATTCATTAGAGTTATTGGATCAGAATTAGTACAAAAATATGTTGGTGAAGGTGCAAGAATGGTTAGAGAATTATTCGAAATGGCAAGAACTAAAAAAGCTTGTATTATATTTTTTGATGAAGTTGATGCTATAGGAGGAGCCAGATTTGATGATGGAGCTGGTGGTGATAATGAAGTTCAAAGAACAATGTTAGAATTGATCACACAACTAGATGGGTTTGATCCAAGAGGTAATATCAAAGTTATGTTTGCAACAAATAGACCAAATACTTTAGATCCAGCATTATTAAGGCCCGGTAGAATAGATAGAAAAGTTGAATTCTCATTACCTGATTTAGAAGGTAGAGCTAATATATTCAGAATCCATTCAAAAACAATGAGTTGTGAAAAGGATATAAGATGGGAATTAATATCAAGATTATGTCCAAATGCCACAGGTGCAGAATTAAGATCAGTATGTACAGAAGCAGGAATGTTTGCAATTAGAGCAAGAAGAAAAGTTGCTAATGAAAAGGATTTTTTAAAAGCTGTTGATAAAGTTATAAAAGGAAATTTGAAATTTAGTTCAACTAGTCAATACATGCAATATAATTAAAATATATATTTAATCATCCCACCATGAACAACAACCCATTCCATATTCTTGACATGAAGCAGTGACTGAATATGGAGGTAATTTATTTGGTTGTTCTAAACCTGATGCTTCATCAGAAGATTTTGGTTTAACGTTATAAAAATTTTCTTCTTCAATTCTGAACCTAATTTTTTCATTAATATCTATAAATAATTCATTACCATCCATATTCCAAACCCAAGCTTTTTCAACTTCTTTAAATTCACATTCTTCAAATAGATAAATTTTGGGTATCCAAATATCGTCAAAAAATTGTAACCTAACTTTTATCCCCATAGAATTACATTCTGTGACCCATCCTGTTAAAACTTCCCCTCTAAATGGTTTAAAAACAATGCATCGAAATTTAACCTCGACATAAGAACCTCCATCACCTGGTTTCAATAGTCCATCTTTTATATCCAGTAAATCCCATACCGAGACTACTAATCCTAAATTTGCAATAACTTTGTTTGAGTATTTCTTATGCAATTCGTCTGTTATAGCATGCTGAATCGGTATATTAAATGTGTTTGGCGGTATTCGTACTAAATCACTTAGTTCTGATAGTATAAACATGATTTCAAAAATATTTTTTTTGAGAAGACATTTGATATTCAGATTCACTTCACATTTGCATTAATGAGTAGAGTTAATAAAACAGTGCCTACTGGTAAAAAAGGATTTGATAAGAAACATATAAGTGCTAAAAAGGCAGCTAGTTTTTTACATTCAATGAATAATAAATCCACGACAAATGTATCAAGAACACCAGATCAACCAAAATGGAATCCAAAACATTTTAGATTATTTGTTGGAAACCTTGGACCTGATGTGACTAATGATTTATTAAATCAATCGTTTAAACAGTATAAATCAATGGTTGTAACTCATGTTCCAATGGATAAGAAATCTCAAAAAAATAAAGGGTTTGGATTTGTTGCATTTGAGTCTTCTGATGATTACTTACAAGCATTTAAAGATATGAATGGGAAATACATAGGTCAATATCCTGTTCAATTGAAACGAGCTGAATCCAGTGTATCAAAAAAGAGAAAGTAAATTTCCACAATTTAAACTTGATTTACTTTTTTTGATTCATTTTTTTGGGTGGAAAATTTTGAGTCAAGATGTTGTTTTTACAAATTTTCAAAAGAAGAAGTCCAATACTACAATTTACATTATTAAGATTCAATTCAAATCTTACCAATAAAAAATTTAATAATGATTTGCCAGCAAATATAGAGAAAAAACTACCATCGAAAAGTGAATGGAATAATTTAAAACTACATATTCCAGGTGAAGAAGTACAAACAAATTCCTTAAAAGACAGAATACCGAAATGGCCACTAAGTAAAGAAAGTGTTCCTACGTTATTGCCTCGACCAAATGTACCGCAGGTTGGTAAAGATTTTACATTCAAACAAGTGATTACCATTTTAAAGAATAAAACAAAACCCGAGTTGATATATGAAGCAGAGCCTCATAGATTATACTTTTTAATCTTTTTTGCTGCATCATTTGTGTTTTTTGTTTATGGATGTGTGTTGTTTGAATGGGCGTTCTTTTTGAGTAAGAAAGAATTTGATGAAAATGAAAAGGAGGAGACCAATGAAGTTATACGTAAACGAGAATATGTATTTTCACTAGGTATGTATTTGATACCTTCGGTATTAGTGTTTGGCTTAAGTTATTTATCTGCCGTTTTTCCAACAAAATTAATACGTAGAATTTGGTTTATGCCAGGACCAAAAGAATATATCAAATTTACAGGGTATCCATTGATTCCAGGAAAACCAACTCCAGTGTATACAATTGCGTTAGAGAATTTATCAAGAAGAAAAACGTCTAGAGTTTGGACAGGGAAAGGATTTTATGGTACCGCAGACAAGGGGTTTTTCTTTTTTGTATTAAATGAGAAATTGCCTTCGGGTAAAAACAAGCTGTGGATTGTTGATAGAAAAGGGTTTTTTTGGTCTGATGGTAGAGTTTTTGATTATTTATTTGGGAATGAAACTTTACAAGAATCAGAAGCTGGTGTACCTTATGATGCCCAATTTGGGATAATAAACAGGGAGTTGAAAAAGAAGAAACAAAAATTAAAACAAGAACATGGAATGTTTTGGAGGTATAAAATGATGGCTGGAGAAGTAAAAAATGATGCTAACAAAGTTAAAAGTTACATAGGTGGTAAAGATAGAAAGGAATTACCAAAAGGTAAAAATGTACATAGTAAATAGATATGAATGAATATGATTAACATAGCCAACCAAAGTTGTAAGGTATAAAACGAACTATGATATATCGTCTATTATGTAGAATTTAAAACAGGCTGCAAAAAATATATTTTGACGCTTCAATGTTTGCTTCAATATTTACTTCGATATTTAATATTTTGCTTCAATATTTTGTTCGGAATTCTTTAAAGAGGCCATATCGATAGCAACTCTAGCGGAACGTAACAATTATAATGTTGAACATTGTAGTTTGTAAGAAAACTGACGATTGTAGTCAATGATCAGTTGTTTTTCTGTTGACAAGTGAGAAGTAATAATACCCCCTATCTACAATTGTTTATTTGTTACACGCAAACATCACAAAAGCAATATTAAAAACGGACGAGACTAAAAATTCCGAAAAGTCGAAAAAGCTCTAGAAAAAAAATATACTCACTGCAACAACAAGTGAATATATATATTTTGAATGCCAAATCACAATGAATGAGGATGTCAAACACTTTCGTGGAAAGTCTGTATCATTTGATCTACCAGATGACATAGATGGGTTCAAAAACTCTCCTTTATTAACACCTAAAGAAGAGGAAGAAGAAGATTTAGAAGAGATAGACGAAAAGCGTGCTCAAAATCATAATAATAATAACAATCAAATTTATCCTTCAACGCCACCCGAGTCTGTTATAGATGAATTTCCTTTATTCAATGAACGAATATCCAATACTATTGATAATCCAGATTTGATAGCATTATCATCTTCATTAAGGTTAGGTGAATCAAAATGTGAACAAATAAATCAAGAAATTGTTCAATTATCAAATTTAAGGCAATATTTTTTATTAAATGATGATAAAGAAGAAACAATTAAATTTTTTATGAAATTAATGAATAATGAATTAAATTTACCTAAACCAAATCAAATAATTAAAAGTCCAATGATAAATTGGTCCAAGTATCATCCTGCTTTATCACAAGTTTCAAAAGATTTTGATAATTTTTTAAAAGATGAAGAATCTTCTAAAGATCCATTTTATAAACTGTTTAATTTATTCGATAAGTTAAAGTAATTTACTAGTTTTTTTTTTTTAGGGGGTTAAATAATGAAAATTTTAAAATTTTATTTCATTGGGTTAGTATTATTATTTGCATAAGATTATAGAATTTTCTTCATTCTTGTATAGTTATTAATATAAAATAGGTTTCAGTTTAACAAGAAGGGTATATTAAGCTATATAAAATTATTTCTTTTCAGTACCTGTTGTTGCAGCAGCAGTTGAAATTTCTTCATCTTCAGAATCAGTTAGTAAAAATGCATCTGAATTAGGTTGAATATTATTTTCTAATGGCTGCCATTTTTTTTCATTCTTTATTTCGTTTGAATTTGATATTGATCTTGAAGGTAATTTTGGTCCATCATCTAAATCATTATCAGTTAATTTGATTCTATCATGGAAATCATTTGATATAATTTCTGGATCTTCATCGAATCTAGCCGATTTATTTTTGTTAAATGATGAACCACCTAAAGCACCAAATAATCTTTGATTTTGTCCACCAAATTGTTGTTGCTGTTGGTTGGATTGTTGTGGTTGATCGAATTTTTTAGCCAAACCGCTAACCCAACCATTTATTGTTGTTTTTGCTTCTTCAAAACCTTGAGTAAAAGTTTCTTTTATCTGTTCGAATTCATCTGGTGAATCATATTCTTGCGATTCTTTTCTTTGATCTTGGAATTCTTTTCTTCTTTGATCTTTTTGCTTAATTTTTCTTCTTCTTCGTTCATCCTCCAATTCAAACTCTTTTTGTAATTTTCTTGCTAATAATTCATCATCAGTTAATTCAGTTTTCGAACTTGGTTTAGGTGGTAATGGAGGTGGTTGAATATTAATTTCAGGTTTATAACTTGGATCTGATATATATAATAAAGCATTGAATGATAAATCTGGATTACCTTGAGATGCAATTAAGACAGCAGTTATATATTTTTCTTCAATGTTTGAAAATGCATCTTTTAAATCCGACTTTATCTGATCAATTGGATCTTTTGGTCTTG
This sequence comes from Insectozyma parachauliodis, assembly GCA_030565145.1. Taxonomy (NCBI): domain Eukaryota; kingdom Fungi; phylum Ascomycota; class Pichiomycetes; order Serinales; family Debaryomycetaceae; genus Insectozyma; species Insectozyma parachauliodis. The sequence goes on from JAJMBB010000051.1 coordinate 19,623, forward strand.
GGGGTTGTGGAGGTGGAGTTTCAGATTTATCCTCAGATACAGGTTTTGATTTTGAATCAGTTTCAGAAACAAAATCCGAAACAGTATCTTTTGATTTAGATTCCAATTTTGATTCTGGATTAGATTCTTTTGGATTAGATTCTTTTGGATTAGATTCTTTTGGATCAGATTTTTTTGGATTAGACTCTTTTGAATCTTTTAATTCCTCATCAATTGGTACTTCAACAATTGTATCCTCTTTCTTTTCTATATCAACTGGCTCGGTTGATGCTACTTTTAACACTTCAGATTCAGGTTTCTTCGACATGATTAATTTGTTGCTGACAGTAGTTGGAGTATAAATAATGTTTTTATCGACACGACTTTTAATAATATTTTAATTGATAAAAATTTATTCTTGTTTTTTTTCCTCTTTTCTTCTTTGATAGTAATTTAGAATACCTCCGAACATTAGATAGAGCTTTATAAATGATTAATAGTTATAGAGTGTGGACAGCGGAGACAAATCGAATCAAACAATTTCTTTCAATACTGAGAATATCATCATTTATTCGAATCTTCTTGAATAAATATATTGATAAAATTGTACATTGTAATTACCGTTATATATTTTGTCTATTTTACAATTAAAATCCTGAGTGGTATGTGATTTATCCTATGCTAATTCTTGTCTTCTTTGCTGTTTAATTTCCTTCAATTCCTTTTGTCTCTTGATCAAATCCAAATTCTCACATTCTTCCCATGAATGTTTATCATGATGACAATCGACTGAACCATTTGCACTTTTTCTTATTAAACAAGTTTGATATAATGCGAAATAAGCAGCACATCTGTCTCTCCATTTCAAAGGAACTTTATATTTCTGACAATCATCCTGTGAGACTAAAATCAGTTAGTACAATACAATTATGAATATTATTGACATACGGAGCGGTGGGAACTCAGTTACTGACATGATGAATAGATTGATGTTTTTTCATACTGTGCGAAACAAACCACCAATAAAAATGTTTCCAAAGTCAGAGATTATATACAGGATGGACATACAAGAGAGATGTAATGGATGTACTGATCCATTCAGATATCTAGTTGAATTCATCAAGACGTGGGTTTGTATATATTAAATGCAACTAATAAGTTTAATACGTGTATGCGGGTAGATCTAAGACTTAACTCTTTATGATGATTATGGAGTTTAATGGTGTTGTTTGGTAGTGGTACTTTCCAATCTCTGTTTCAATGCGATGTATTGACATTTGTAAAATTCGTCTTTGGTCTTGTTACAAAACGATGTACCTTTATCTAAACACTTGTAGTAATTGATCAAATGAGCTGCACATTTATCTCTGTGAAAAAATGGTACGTTATGATCATCTAATTCTTTTTGAGATGCTAGAATTAAATTAGTATTTGTCAAATCAAGAATAAAATTCAACACACATACGAATCGGTGGATACTCGTAATTCTTCTCTTGTGCCATCACTGGTTATTTATAATACAACTAACAATAACTAACCAATTTTTTCTAAACTTTTTTCTTCCAATTTGGTTGTAAAAAATTGCTACCATGTGTCTAAGAGGTCAAGTATTGCAATCAATAAAGATTGTTTTCGAATGATGAATCATGATTGTCTATTATTGAATAAATTTAGATTCAATAAGCAAATGTAGCAAAATTAGTCTGCAAGCCTAAAAAGCTACTACTCACAGGTAAGGAGTTAAAAAAGTCAGGAGTGCAACTACTGATTATACGTCATTGGAACACAGTGTTTTGAAATATATGTGAATTGAATTCAATGGTATGAATTTTGCAAAGGTGTATGAGAGCTATCACAACAAACACAACACGATTCTAACAATGTGTTGATCGCTAATGTTTGTGACAGGAGCCAACCTTATTAAAATAGATGATTGAGTGATACTTTAAGTATAATTGCACCTAACAACAAATTGGTTATGATTAATAATGGTTGCAAATAACAGTTTAATTCAACAGATGATAAAGGTTAGTCGATTGTATAATTGTACTACATTGTTTATAGACTCAACCGCACAGATCGACTAACAAATGTGAATCAATCGAGTATCTGAATTAACAAGAGAGCCAGAGCATTTATCTTAAATATTTAGGTATACTCCTCATATTGGAAGTTATCAAATTTTTAGCAATATAGTAGGAAAAGATTATTTTCAAAATTGATGAAAAAATCAGACTTTTACACATACTCCAAGTAGTGTTTGTGAGGGTTAATTTAGACGATAATTGCGAATGATCAATATTTTAGATTGGCACCATACTAAACTACAAATCATAGCTACTTTGTGATTCGAAGTGTATCAGATTTTCCAATCTCATGATCCTGGATTGTATGCTTAGCAATGCGCTCAAGAGTTGACCGGGTATTCGAAAGTTCAACCTTTGAATTGGATTTAAAAAGTCATTTGAAGCTTAATTGTGATCAAGTGAATTCAAAAATTCAGTTCTACCTTTTGATTATATTTCTTAACTGTTTTTTGAACTCCTGCTTGTGTCACAATGTGAAACGTTATTTTTATGAACTGAAACAAAAAACAAACAAAAGATTCACATTACATTCGTCATAGAACCAGTCATTACGATAGTGTTGGTTCTTTAAAGGGATGATAATCAATTCACAAAAAAGACTCATTCACATATCCGAGACCGGGTGTTGGCGGCTTAAGCACCAACTTTATAATTACAGGTGAAAGATTAAAATAGTTTACTCGGAGATCCGAGTGATAATAACAAGAAAAAAAAAACTGGTTAAACATTTGAACTTGACACGAAACCAAGCAATATGCATTGTTTTTTTAGCCCATCTAGAGTAAATTTCATCTATTGAGTATTATGCAGTTACACTACTTGTGACAATAATTCAAAATTACTAATAGCTGACACATCAATATAAAAACTCAAGAAATCAATTGATGAATCAAGTAAGTTGAGTGTGTAGCTATAGTACTATGTTAAATTGTAAGCTTGTTCCTTCAACATAAAATAGTTCCAAGGGATAAACAATTTTCCAGAAAATAGAAAACAAGAGAAAAAAATAAAGATAAAATAAAAATAGAATAAAAATGGAATAAAAATAGAAGAGAATCTAGAGCTAGAGATATATTTTGTTATATAGGCCGATTTACAGGAAAATCTTAAAGTCCTACAACAATCGACCAAGATTGCGCACCATCAAGATCTTAGGCTCAAATTAAATCCAGACATTTAAGTTTTATTTACAGTTATAACAATGTGTTACATACAATACTAGTTAAACAATAGCTAAATGGAATGGTTAAGAGGGCACAATTTAAAAATATCATTCTCCTAAAAGTAGAAATCAAATGGATATAGTTAGAGACCAAAGACGAGGGTGAGCAAGCGAGATGAAATTGAAGATTAACAGAATGGTGATTGAACTGTAGTTGAATGTGTAAGTGATTATTTGAGTTTGACGAGGCAAGAGGAGAAGAGGAAGGAGGGAAGGAAGGTAGAAAGATTTTAAATTGGAGTGGTACCCACGGTTAATGCAAGATTTACAAAAGATTAGAATCTGAATCAACCAGATAATCGTAGATAATAAAGAATAAATTACCAAGAAAAAATAATATAAAGAAGAATTAGATTTAGTAAAAAGGTTAAATTGGCTGAAAAAAAAAAAGTAGTGTTTGTGCATTAAAAATATGTAGATGAATTTTAAGAGAAAAAAACTGGAAATAAAGAAGAAAAAATAGAAATGAAAATCAAAGTTGATGTGAATCGACCTGAGCTGTTGTTTAAAGATTGACAATCTTTTTAATAATTATTTCAAGTGTATGAATGTGATTCATTTGAGGTATCACCATTGACATATGAGTATCTTTAAGAAGAAAAGCGATTTATCAATATGGTGGATGTAATTTAAGAGACGACGATAATGATGTAATGACATTTGACAGACGACGGATATAAAATGAGATTATTTCTATATTCGTTAGCAATAATTTTAGATTTGAGATTAAGTCAAAATTTTAGATTGTGTAATAATTAAAAATCAAAGCCTATTACGAATGCGGCTTGGGCAAAAAGGTTATAATAATAATAATAATAAAAAGAAAAGAGTATTATTGATGTTGATTGTAACCACTATAGTTTGAGAGTTATTGAACCATGATCCAAACTTTTAATTCATTCGATGTTTGTTATAGCTATACGTATATTTCAAACTAACAATAGGAGAGAAAAATATAAAAGAGAGTAGAAAGAGAAGGAGGGGAGAGAGGAAGAGATGGGGGAGAGTTGGAGGAAAAATTGCAGGGAGGGAAGGAAAATAGTAATATTCTATTCTATTTAATTTAATTGAGTAGAGTTAGTTTTGTGTTGAATATGTAGATGAAGTTGTTAGGCTGTTGACGAGTGGAATAAAAAAATATCTAACGTTTGTGCATTGACAAGCTTAGAAAAAAAAATCATAAGAGATTGCGCAATTGGATTTAAAAGTCAAATTTATAACAATACACCTCAATTTATGTTTGTTGATTGACAGTTGAACGGCCAAGCTATTTGGAATATTTTGTTGTACACCGGTTTAACAAAGGTTGTGTTATACAATTAAGATTTTGAGTGGAATAATCTTCTATTGTTATTATTATTAGAATTTATTATATATGGAAAATGAATCGATGATCAGAAGGGGAGTTACGGTAACAGATGGAAAATCTTTTTTCATTCTTTATACTTGTTATTTCATCAGAGATTGAAACACACAACTATTGAAGATTGTTTGAGAGTATAAAAACGGTTTTAAACCTAATCTCGAAATTGATGCCGACATACACCAACAACCTTAAACCTTAACTGTCACATATACGGAAGGGTATTATATAGACGGTGGATGTATAAATAATCTATCTGTTGAAAACGCCACAGTTTTTCTACTAGTAATGGGGTTTTTTTTTACCTGCTATAGAGATGTTCTTTTGTCTTGGGTTATTTTGAGCAATTAGGAAGAAATTGAAATTTTCCGATCGATACACAAAAAAAGATGTTTATCCTCAATGTGATTGGTTGTGGTGGATGGTTACAAACTTGTATTTCCACTTGAAAATATATGTACATTTGATACTCACAACCTCATGTTAGAAACGGATTAATACGTTGAGATCAGTACAATGGAGAAAAAGTCTGTCTATAATCAGATAAGGTAAAAATGTAGAAAAGAATCTTTAGATTGAGTAAATGACAATGCAACCAGTATTAAATAGATCATCATATAATTTAACAATCTTTTATGCAACTTAAGGTTGGGAAAAAGGGAAATCTAAAATAAATATAAAAATAAAAATAAAAATAAAAATATAAAAATAAAGCTCAATCATACATAAACAAATAAAGTATATATGTATACCATTTAAATAACAGAATTAGGTAGAAACCAAAAAGATTGATGGTGATTGGAATGATGAGATTGAAACTACCCTTTTGTTTTAGAGGAGAATGAAGTGGAATGAGACAATAGTTGAATTGGTGAATAATTACAGATGGAAGGGTTGCGTTCTACATTTGTTTTCCAGCTCAGAAGTATTTATATTTTCATTTTATTTTATTTTATTTATTTTATTTTATTCTTTTTTTATTCTTTTTTTATTTTATTCTTTTATTATTCTTTTTTTGATAATATGAGATTTACAACACACACTTAATTATAAATTTATTTGATGGATTAATTTGTTATAAATATCTTTCCATTTCCATCTCACTGTTTCCACTTCTTCTGCAATTTCCCTTGTTTCTTCTTTCTTCTTTCTTTCAGTTACCATTGAGAAGTTACTGATTCATCACATACTATCACTACTCATCCACCCTCGAGGTCTTCAATTGCATTCTGATCACCATGTCCACTGTTTTACCATCAATTGCAATCCCAACTAAATTACCTTCCATAAAAGAACTAACCTCGCGTTCTTTACTACATGATTCTATACACCCATCATCCTCATCCTCATCCTCATCCCTCAATTCACATTCTTCTCCAAGATTAAAACACAACCATAATAGTTTACCTAGTCTACTCGACCCAAACACTAATAATAACACCTCCACCAATGCCATTCCATCCACTTTCAAATATTCTAAACCCGCAAACCCTTCAAATTACATCTTAGACACCCCATCAAATAATCAACTCCCACCTAAATTACCTTCACCTTCCTCAAACTACAAATCAAATCCTACCCCATACAACAACACTAACAACAACAACAACAACCAATCATCTCATCCAAAATTGCACTCCAACCAACAATCTTCAGTCTCCCAATCTACCAGCCCAACCACAAATTATCATTATTATCAACAATACCAACACCCAAATTTACCTCCACATTCACATTCTGTTTCTTCACACTCAGTTTCTTCACATTCTGTTCCTCAACAGTCTCCAGTAATACCTCCACAACAACAATTTATACAACACCCACAGTATTACCCTCAACCCATCTATTATTCACAACCACCACCACAACATCAAATTGGGTTCCACCATCATGTGGGTCCAGGAGCTCCTCCAATCGCAATCCATGGCTTACCTCCAAATGGTGTCATTTCTCATTACAACATCCCTGAAGTTGTCAATAAACCATCGAACAAATGCCATAGATGTGGAACTACAGAAACTCCAGAATGGAGAAGAGGCCCAAAAGGTGTTAGAACTTTATGTAACGCTTGTGGTTTGTTCCATGCAAAATTGGTAAAAAGAAAAGGAGCCGCTTTAGCTGCTGAAGAAGTGTTGAATAATAAAGTCACAAAAGGTAAAAATGGTAGAAGAATAAGTATAAAAAAACATTTATTAAATGAAAGCTTGAAACTGCACCCATCATCACCACCACCACCAAACAATAATAACAACAATAATACCAACAATAACACCAACAATAATAACAATAATACTAATAATAATACACCTCAAGTGATATACAGTCAATTACCTCCTCCAGCTACCACCACCACATCATCATCTGCTTATAAACAACCAGTGATATCATTACCACCTTTGAACTATAATTCTCATCAAAGCTATCCCCTTCCTATGATCCGTCAGTAATGGACAAAAATAAATGAAGCTTTTTGGTTTTTTTTTTATATTTTTTCTTTTCAACCGGCAAATATTAGATTAATTCCGATACATATATAATAATATACCTGTGAAGAACTTCTTACATTTCTGTCTTAGATTGAGTATACACCTTCAGAATGAGTTGATTATAAATTGGGGCTACATAAGATTTTAATCACGATGGTTACATCTTCAATGGGAATTCCAAAATTTCAATTTATATTTTTAAATCTAAATCTCAATCTCAAAACGCAAGCGCAATGTAAATGCAAGGGATTTTGTGTTAACGAACAAAAAAAAATAAAATAACTGGTTAAATTTTATCAATTCGTTCCAGATTCTTTATCCGCAATTTGTTCAATTTGCAGGGCAATTTTATCCTTGATCGATCGTTCGATCGATGGATAAAAAATTGGGATAAATCTTTTTCCAATTGTTTTGAAATCAAGATCAAAATTTTCATTATTGTATTTTATTACTTTACTAAACTATTCAACTACTACCCAGTATTGTAATTGTATTTTAATTTGAAATAGACAAGAAATTGGATAAAAAAACTGGATCCTTATTGATTAATTTCTTGTTAAATATTCCACTCTTATTAAAAATAATATCATTTTGAAATGCTCAACAAAAACAGTGATGATTGGCGTATGCAAAAATAGAATATGTAGCTGTAGATCATCAGATTTTTTTCTTCTCAAAAAATAAAAAAAAATTATAAAGTCGTGCCGTGCGCAGGTTACTTTTTGTGTTATAAAATAAATGTAATTGGTTAAACGAGTTTCAAACAATAAGAAAAATTATAATTAGGGTTTAATGCAACAAAAGGATCAAATTTTATATGCAAGATTGCTTATCTTAAATTCTATTTTTATTGACTTTGAGTCATTCAATATCAATTCTATTTATATCCATACATCTATTTCTATTTATATCTGCCAACCGTTTTATGTTTGCAACCTGTGGCAACTGGAAACTTTATTTGTCAAGGTAGTTATTGCAAAGAGTAATTTGCAGAAAAGAAAGCAGAACAGAAACTCATAAAATTTACATTTATTCAATCACAAGTGGTTGTAGAAAACAGAGCCGCTTTTTTGTAATGATAGTTTCGGGTTAAATTGAGATACTAATATAAACGATTTGAAGTGCTCATCGTGAAACAGACGAAATCGGTAGTAAAATATAAATAAATTCAGTATCATGTAGTACTTTTTAAATAAATCTTTATTCTATATTTAAATTGACTTTGATTTGGGTTTCTATTGTCAAAAACAACCTTCTTGTATTGTAATATCTTCCAGATAGTACTTATATAATTTTCTACCAGTTTCAGATTAACTACAGTAATTATGCTTAGTTAAAGTTTCAAATTTATGCTCTCATCATTTTTCATATTACAATAATTAACTATCTATTCTAATTTTATCCCATGCTTCTCTAATACGTGTCTAACACCATCTTCCACATTGTCAAATACCCCCACTGTTGGCTTGGCCACAATTGAATCCCATTGTGAATCTTGATAAACCCCAGTACGTAATAGGATCGACTCCCAGCCGTGGTTATTGGCCCCTTCGATATCACTAGCGGGATTATCACCCACCATGTATATTTTCTCAAATGGAGAATCAACTGGAACAGCACCTAAAGCAGGCAACTTCTGTTGTTGTAGCTGCTTAGACATTTGTTTCTCCCAATCAATGAGAATATGGTGTGCAAAGTCATATTGCAATTTGAATGGTTTACCCATGATCAAACTATCCAAATTTTCATTCTTACTCAACCCAACGACGTTTTTGTACAACGCTTCCGTTATGATTCTGAATGCTCCTTGACCAAACCTGGGTAACGAATAATCATTTGCATAGATAAAGTCGTTGTTACTGAATATTATTGGCACCGACGGGTTTTGTAAATCTTTAACCTTTTTCAAATCTCGAAACGTACCAATCTTTCCATCATCTGAGTTCAATATATCTTGGACGATCTGGATATCAGTCGACATGTCTCGTGGGTCGTTGAACACTAGAATCGCCTTCACCGGGACGGATAAATCGATTTTGCGAGCGTACTTGTCAAAATCCTCAGGCTTGTACATGCAATGCGGCGAGATCTTGGTGTCACTCGAGTGGACAATGTCAATGGGCATGATCACGTTCTCAAAGCCGTAGTCGTGGGCTACATTTCTCACATTGTCGCCGTCACCACCAACAACGAGCACACGGTCGGTGGAGTGTCGCTCGGCAAGAGCCTTCATTGGTGTATGGCTCTGGACAATCTGGTGTGGAGATATATCAATGGTGTTGTCGTAGATGGCACTGATTTGTTTTGCTTTTGAAACCTCACTGACCCCTCCTCCATTGGTCATCAATATGTATGGGACATTATGTTTGGCTAAAAGTTGTAGCGCACTTCTGCCTTGAGTAATCGCCTTGTTACCTCTGATCAACACCCCATCGATGTCAAACACAAATGCAAAGTTTCTGGAGTAGAATCTTTGACTAAAACGAAACATAGATAAGGGAAAAAAAGGATCAAGGGAAAAAATCATTACAATACTTATCATTCTACAATATTTAAATTTCAGCTCTGAATCTGTAACTTACAAAGAGAATCTGTAGCTTGCAAAGACGGTAAAACTTTGGATATATTATTTTCATTGGCTTTGGTTTTGATTTTGTCTTTATTTATCCAGTTTTGCACCAGTCGCGGCCGTTTGCAACTTGCAAGTTGCATAGTTTGACCTCGAGCCACCAATTAATACACCCAGCTAATACTATCCCCAAGGAATCGCTGATACTGACACATCCCATACTAAACTCTCGTCTCAGCTTGTCGACATTCTCACTCACCGAGAGAAACGTGTTGACATAGGAAGCTCCTCCAAGCAACCCTTCGTAAAATATAAGCACCAACAACCACCATATATTGAATGGGATATCGTACACCGACTGCATCAAACAAACCATCACGTTTAAAAACTGTAACCATGATAATATATACACCTTCTTGATCCTGACTCCAAACATGATCGAGCTTCGCGAAATAAACACTCCTAATTGGTATAAAAACCCATACACCACGTATATGTCTCTATAACTCTTGAATATGAATCGTGGTAGCTCGTCCAATGGGAACAACAATGTTGGCGATATACCCTGGTTAATCACATACTCACTGATATACACCGTGGTAAGGGGAATCATGTACGGTACCACCAACACTTTGATTTTTTCCAACGTATGATTCGATTTCAAAATATCATAAGTCTCACATTCTAAACTTTCATAATTGGTGTACGAGGGTAGAAACATATAATATACAATCAAGAAACCAAATGGTAGTATCGATGATATCAATAGTACAATCCAACTAGGTATGTCCAAGATGTTAGTCATGAATAAGTATAAGAAACTACCAAATAAGCCAGCCCCGCCTGTACCACTCGAAAACCCACTGATAGCAGCGGTTTCTTTATAGTAATGAGTCAATTGTAAGAATGTGACCTCGCCCAATCCGGACGATAGCGACGCAAGCATGATGCCAAGGACTTTAAGCTTGATTTCAAGCCCGAGTGAGACCAAAATCATGCCAAAAAATGAGAGACCAACTAAGGTCAAAATTCGGGTTTGGTAGTCAAAATTATGGATGAAAAATGGTGACGTTAGCTTGATGGTGAACGAAGGTATGACGTCGGATAGAAGTACAATGGCTTTGGGAGTAGACGAACCAACCAAGTCAATTGCAGCTGATAGAATGATCACATATAGTATGTTGTTAAGTAGGCCGAATATGAAGAATGAAGTGAATATCTTTTGATGATCCGTTATCATCAGAGTAGATTAGAAAATAAATTATGCCTCGCGATCATAGCGCTAAAAAACAATACTCGAAAAATCAAACCTCATTGTACTAGTTTTATCTTATATGATTTTATATACTAAAAGTCGTGTATCTCTTGCAAAAACAATGAATTCAATTTTTTGTTGTTAAATTTGGTTGTCTAAATCTATAATATCCAATCTGTATGTTTCTGGTAATGTCTAGAACCAATGATAGGTAAAAGTATCATGAATTCCTTCCACTGATTTATTATCATTTTGTTTCACGTTCAATGTGAAGTGTTGGTCCGAGTTATGATCCGAGTGTTAATAAGAATAACTTTTTCAAAAAATTGTCAAAAAGATTTTCAATTTAACCTGATCATTATCCCACTGACAAAAGCTTTGTATATATCAAGTTTTAATATTGCGGCATAATCATTCTTGTAAACCATTGGCAGGTTTTGCACAATTTTTGTGAAAGTGAAAATAGACAGATCAAGAAACTCATAAAAGCTGTTTGCGAGGTATCGACAAGTTTATTGGCAACTGGTAAAAAGATGCTCGTAACATGTGAACTTAATAATCGCATTATCACGATATTGGGCGGAGTTTATTGATATTTCTGTATCCATTTTTTCCTTAGGTATTAATTTAATGATTATCAATTTCAAACAGTCCGGAAAGTTTCCAGAATTTAATATATCATTACCTACTTCCGTGACTATATTACCAATGGTTCCACATATTCAATAAAAGATCGTAAGTCAAACGATCCTGACCTGGTGTTGTAATTTTCCTTATAGATTCCAAATTTAATTGTAATTCATGTGTTTTGAAAGTGAAATTTAATTTGGCTCAATCTGTATTGGAAATACGATAATCAAAGTCATTTAGGACCGGATGATTACCTTCATATTTATATTCAGCAAAAATTGCTTGCCAAAAGATAGTGCATTTGTCAAGTATTTCTCCTGTTGTTTCATATATGGTTTCATTTGCTTTCAATTTGGTAATTATACCATTTGAAAAATTTCGAAATCGGAGTTTTAAATCCAGCTCCGTGATATTTTGATGTAAATGTGATCGATGTAACAAATGATTGGATCTATTGTGTATTTTCCTTTTCAAAGAACATTGTTCTACTTCTTCATGAAGTCTAGGAATGAACGTGTCCAATCCGTTGAAACAAGCGATGCTACTCCAATTATACGAAGCCATAAGCCGTCATGCTATGATGCTACTTCAATTATTCGAAGCCATAAGCCATATGTTTTGATGCTGCTTCAATCATACAAATATTGAATTATCAGAGCTTCTTACAGTTCTTTGCCATTCACATTATGTTCTTGAAGTCGTAAGCCATCATGTTTCAACGTTTCTACATAGATTCTACCCTGGGTTTAAGAGTAATATTCGTCACACTGTCGTACATGATTTCATAGTCATTACGAACAAGATAATTGTTATCTCACAATCCGGTCTACACTGGGTTAAAGAGCAATAACTACAACTACGTCGTATTTGATTTTAACGTCCCTTACGAATAGATAGTTATTGTTTCTAATTCGGTTCTGTGTTTTTTCATCCTAGAATTACTTCTTGGATTTTTCACAGCATTTTTACACATTTATTTTTTGATTTTTTTTTTTTGCAGCTTTTCACTCACGATAGTGTTTTTCAACTTTGATTCATAAGTCTAGCACTTTATGATCAAATGTCACCTCCATACATGTGTCAATCGATTTTTTTTCCCAAACCAGTTCATACTTGGGTTTTTATTACATTGGAGTGCAGTTCTCTCCATATACGCATCGATAGTGCCACCTAGCACCCCAGTCAGAACAAACCTTACATGGCCAAGTGAGGACACTTGCTTCTACTGAGCTGGGGACAATGTTAGACGCATTACTCGATCTTCAAATACGTCTAGTATACGTGATCTGCTGTATATACGCGCGGGAGTAGTCCACATTACCTTGCGAAATCCGAAGGTGTGGAAGAAGTATGACGTGTAATGCCACGTAAGTGATCGACAATACTGGAAGCAAGTTGTGGCCATATTTCCACCAAGTCATTTAGTTGGGATATGTTATATCCGTCTTCGTCATTTCAAGGTAATGTTGGATTGGCAGATATTGAAGATTTTGAATGTAAAAATTGAATGAGTCTGAGCGATAGCGTCTTCCTCTTCTTGTTTTAATTTTTCACCTTCAAGTATTCTATCACATAATTTTTGGTGTTGGTGACTCCATTGATCTCTCTTTCATGAGCTTATTCTCTCAAGAGACTTTTTGTTTTCTTGAATTTTAAATTGGTTCCGCCTTTTGGTTATTATCGATATAAAGTATCTTGATGTTTCATAATCTAGTGAGAAGGATCAATCGAGGTAGACGCCGCTGTACTGTAAACAGCATGTTGGGCCAATATGATAATTGATCCTAATGCACTCTTTTGATAATTATTTATTTCCAATAATCATTTTCTCTAGATTCAAGATTTGCCGGTGACCATATATCGAGAGTATCTTTACACTTAAAGACATGATATCGGTTATTATTGGGAAGGTCGCAAAAAGACATGCTTTTGTTGAAGGTTTGTTGGTATAAAACGGATGATGTTGATAATATTTTAAGATGAAGTGATGAAGATGTTAGAAGTTCCCAAGGGATAAATCTGATATCGATCCAATTTGGCCAAAATTGCCATTGTATTTTACAAAATTGCACATTCTATCAGAAACTGAAGAAATATAATTTTGAATTGGAATTTGAACAATATTTTGTGTATTCTTCAACCCAATTCATTAAAGTTTTTAGCGTTAGAATTTACAAAGTGATAAGCTTGACAACGTCGATTTCAAAATGAATCGAGGATATGAATGATTTCGAACATGGTCCAACATATCAATATATAAGCACCCATTTCATGATATTCATTCGTATAATCATAATTTAGTTGTCTGTATACACAAACTAATATGAAGAAATCATGTTTTGAACTCATTTGAAAAATGTTCACACTTACAAGTACTGGAAATTTATGGGTTTTTGTATCTTTGTATAAACTATTAATCGAAGCTTTGATTTTCGTTCAAAGGATATTCTTTATTAGATCTATTGGTTCAATAATTCTTGTTTACTCTAATAATTAGCATCAAAATCATTTTGAGTTTTACCATAAGAGAGTTAATCCATTGACATATCCAAGATTTTGTATCATCAAACACTATTCAGGTATTGAAACCAATCTTCAAACATTTCATAATTGGCTAGACATCAAAACTACTCTTGGATGATTCTAGTCTTGGCTTCATGGTGATATATCCCCGACACTATGAAATAACATATGAATCGTTTGAATAACAGGCAATATCTTCTACAAAGTTGTATTTTATAAACGACAAGATTGGTTTCAAAGGAGTATCATATAGTTGAGGTAAAATTAAGCTGCAAAAAGGTGTTAACCGGTAGCGGTGTGGTGTGCATACAGTCTACCATTGATTTGAATAGCAAATGCTGTGAGTGGATGGTTAAGCATAATTAGAAATCAACATCAAGTTTCAAAATCTTCATAATCTTGATTAAACGTGTCTCTTTGCAACATACATTTTCTCTTCTTAATTCAGTGTGATAAATTTTTATCTGTGAGTCACCGTGGTGTACATAAAAGAGTGAAAATCTAGATTTTATGCTCATTTCGGAGTAAAATAAATTTTCACTTTTTCTTGAATCACTTATATCATGAGTAAGACCCCAATACCTGCGGAATACGACGACACCAGAATCTTAGGCTACGATCCATTGATCCCACCTGCCTTGTTACAACATGAAATCAAAGCTTCTTCGAAATCTTTGGAAGTGGTCATCAAAGGGAGATACGAGTCAGGACAAATTTTATCGGGTAACGATGATAGATGTTTAGTCATTGTTGGCCCATGCTCCATACACGACACCGAAGCAGCATTGGATTACGGTAAAAGATTGAGAGCTTTGGCCGACGAATTACAAGACGATTTATGTATTATAATGAGAGCATACTTGGAAAAACCAAGAACCACCGTTGGTTGGAAAGGGTTGATAAATGACCCAGATGTCGACAATTCTTTTGATATTAATCGTGGATTGAGAATTTCAAGACAATTATACGCTGATTTGACTGCTCAAACTGGTTTACCAATCGGTTCAGAAATGTTGGACACTATTTCCCCTCAATATTTTTCAGATTTCCTTAGTTTTGGAGCTATTGGTGCAAGAACCACCGAATCTCAATTGCACAGAGAATTAGCATCTGGTTTATCATTCCCAATTGGATTCAAAAACGGTACTGATGGTGGTTTGACCGTTGCTTTAGATGCGGTCCAAGCTTCTTCAAAAGGTCACCATTTCTTGGGAGTCACCAAAAACGGTATGGCAGCAATCACAACCACCAAGGGGAACGAAAATTGTTTCATCATATTGAGAGGTGGTAAAAAAGTTACCAATTACGATCCAGAATCAGTCAAATCGGCAAAAGATGACATTGCAAAGTCAACCGATCCATCGATCAAGTTGATGGTTGACTGTTCTCATGATAATGCACAGAAGAATTACCAAAACCAACCGAAAGTGTTACAATCAGTATGTGATCAGATCACAGATGGTGAAGATAAAATAATCGGTGTTATGATTGAATCTCATATTAACGAAGGTAAACAATCAATGCCAAAACAAGGTGAGGACAAAAGCGTTTTGAAATACGGGGTAAGTATAACTGATGGATGTGTTGGCTGGGACACAACGGTTGATATGTTGAAAAAATTGAGTAAAGCAGTACAAGATAGAAGAAGTTTGAAAAAGCAAAAAATTAATTAATAGAACAACTTGTAGTATAGGTGAATAAATATTCAAGATAAATTTGATATAAATTTTGAAAGGTATTTGTAGATATTTTCTAACTTGATACAAAGGTTTGATAATTATATTTATTCTATGTCTACCAAGATATATCACTTGTTATTGCTTTAGCTTCTTCTTCCAGCTCATTCGATATAGCTTGCACTAATCTTGATAGAATTGAATCTTGTTGCACTAGCTTATAATTAGCTTCCATTGGATATCTATCAAAAGGATCTCTACCAATTTTTTTATCTTTCAAAGGATGTTTCAAGCCATACCAATCCAGTTCAAAATGACGTACAGCATGGTTGTACTCACTTGTTTGTAAATCTTTAAAATACAACTCTTGATCGTGTTTTGGATCAGGCATGTTACCTATATATTCGATATTTTCTAAAGGAAATTTCAACGCCTGGGCCAAATGGTTCTTTATAAATCGATCTCTCTTAAACTCGAACCCCACAATTGTAATCTTTTTAGGTTTTTCTCCAACAATTGAATAGTATTTGCAAATTGAAAATAGTACATTCTCAAAAGAATCTCTTGCATATTTCTCCAAACTTATTCTAGATGCAAATTTATCACTATATAACTCTTTAACTAAGTTATGGTAAGATTCAGCTTCTGATATTTGACCTGCTTCTTTTTTGGTCTCACCTCCAGATATAATTAAATGAGCATTTGGATCCAGAACGAGCTCGTTGACACTAAGGTGGATATGTTGTATGAAGCATAGATGATCGTGCCCTTCGAATTGAAACGGTGCCAAAAACCATTCGTTTCTGTCGCGTCCTTGTGTGGGACCTGATTTCCAAATAGAATGACAGGGTAGAATGATTAAATGTGTCATAAATAAAACCCTGAAGCTTGAATTCGTATGTAGAGACTGGAAATTACACTAGTAAAAACATTTTTAAAAGGACGAATCGAAATATCGCCTTGCTTGAAACTTTCCCGCGAAAAATAGACAAAACATCTCGTATGCGTAACTTCTTCGCTTGTTAGTGCTACTACAAAAGCGATAAATAATGTAGATTTGAGAGTTGAAGAAAAGCCATTACACAATTCAAAGAAGTGAGATTATGATTCATGAAAGCAGGATGTATGACTGGGTGAACTCGACAGATCAGTGAGTATAAATAAACTTACACTTGACATTCAGAATACAACCAAAATAGTATATTTTTGAACTTTCTTGCATTATATCTAATCTCTTCAAAGTTTTTATTTGTTTAGTTATAAAGTCAACTGATTTTCAGATTAAACATCTAAATTTAATCTCAATAAGTTTGTGATACAACATTACAATTTTTTACTTACCCGCAAACGTTGGTGAAACTATTGAAGGATTACTAATTGGTACGTTGCTATAGATACAATGTAATATTGAAAGAAGTAGGTTCAAAAAGAACGTGTCATTAGCAAGCATATCAGAGTCATAAAACTTCGCATCCACAAAACTTGAACTTATGTGATTCGATAGATGTTGAAAATACCTGGGTTGACAAATTGTAACATAAAGTTAGTATGCCTAAAAAGGGCGCGGCTTTGGCTCTACAATTCTAATTCAATAATTCTAATTACAAAAGGATTTAGTTCGAAAGCTATAAATGGATGCATTGTTGATCACTATCATATAAATGCCGGTGAAAAGTTTCATGAATCTGAATAGGTAAACAAGATCTTGCAGTTCCTGATGAAAAATATCTTTATGATAGATGGCAAATCAAACCTAGTTAAAGTACCAGAGCATTTAAAGCACTTGACTTAAAGCTGTGATGTTAGAATTAGTATGATTGTTGTTAGACATAGGTTGAGAGTAGCTATACAATAAAGAAGGCTATGTTAGTGAGTTAAGAGCAAAAGCAAACTTAGCAATATTTGTTTATATCAGCGCAAACTCGGGTCATGTTGTGGGTAAACATTGATAATCATAATGGTGTTGATTATCAAAAAAAAAGATCTTATTTTCAAAGGACAAGATGAAGATGAAGATGACGAAAAAGATTTACATAGGAACAAGTCAGCACCCTATAGTAAACACGAATTTAATAAATTTATGACATGAACTTACTACAAACTCTTTCAGACGATATAGATCTCAGCAAGAACACGATTACTTTCAAATAATAAATCATCGGTAAATGTATCTGGCTATATTATTATAAAGCAATCGAGAGTAATAAAAAGAAGAAAGCAAAAACTCCAATGTTAGACGTTGATTAGTTACATATACCTTCATATAATGAAGCAATAAATGAAGATTAAGATGATAGTTATTTGCAAAACAATTTTGCTTCTAGTTATTCTGGAAGTGATGCAAGTAGTATATAAATTCATTAAATTCGATTCAAATCAATATCTCAAAAAAAAAGTAGTACTGATCATTTCAAATTTCAGTTGAAGAGTAGCTCGTTGCCTCAAACGAGATCAAACTCAAGTTTGAAACTAGATAGATTGGTTGACTCAGTTTCGCCAAAACCAAAGAAATGTTACCATAAAAAATAAAATGAATAGGCTTATAGATTACTACACAATATTTATTAAAGTCTTTACATAGGAAAGATGAAAAAAATCGTACTTGATATCATGTAAAGAGAGGACTCAAAACTTGAAACTACTGCAACTAAGATTCCAATATTATTAGACTCAATTTGTATTACAATGAGTACAATCTAGTTTCAGTGATTTGTGGTTGCAGATTTTCACGAAAACTTTTGCAGTCGTCGCGATTGCAACCAAAAAAAGCTCCCAAAAACCCCCTAAACCGAGTAGAAAGGACTTAACCAAAAGATATCACAAACTGTAACTATAATACGATGTTTTTATCTATGCTTTCTTATCAAAAGTGTGATTTTTGTTTTAATAACTTTCAGTTTGTTTCTCTGAACCGCCAGTATTCATTATCACACCATGAGAATAGAATGAGTCATACATCAGAGGCTCACTTGTATAAGTACTAGGGTGACCAAGAAGAATGCAATATAAAATTGAAAGATAATTATAGAGTTGAAAAATAGACTAGTGTGATATATATTGATAAAAGAAATAAAAATAAACCAAATTTATATTGATTAGAAATCAAAACCGAAAACGAGTGTAGACCCAAAAAATATCACACTATAACAACAACTTACCATTGTTTTCC
>JAJMBB010000052.1:0-35546 GCA_030565145.1 Insectozyma parachauliodis
CACTACCAACAATCAATCATCAAATGAATCTACTCAGGCTATTCAATTACAACACTCTTTAGATACCTTTCTAAACGAAGACAATTATGCTGATAACCAAAGTTTTATTGCAAAACACTTCTCAGACTCACTTACAACAAATTTACACAAGTTATTCGAGTTTGAGATAACGAGTTAGTGAACAAGGTCTGAACTCAAGATAACATACACCCTCCCTTCCCCTTTCTAGAACTCTGTTATTTCAATTGAATTAAAGCCATACCCTTAAACATGTTACGTATAATACTGCTTACATAATATATTACACAAAATCAAACATGAATCAAATGTTTCATTTTTAAATTGACTAATAGAAAACAAATACATAACAAAAATAATTAATAATGAAAAAAACCTTATTTGCATTAAAACGCTACCATTATTGTTTTATTGAAGTATGGTACAAATTAATTTTTCAAAATTTAATTGTCTCGAAACATATGGTAGCAAAGCATTTTTACTTTTTTTATTGTAATGGATTTAGTGCAAGAAAGCTTAAGAGTATTTTTTAGATTTTGTTTGCTTTTTATAAAAGGTATACTTTAAAAGTAAATCTGGCTTCTATAAAATTTAAACAGATAGTAGAGGAGTAATAATTCACTGTGTTTTCTTCAGCAAATCAAGTTATTTGTTTGAAATTAGCAGTTTGTCGCATATCTTGGTTTTTTTTTTGACGTTTTTAGAAGTTTTGAGCCTTGTATACTCGTTTATCTGCTCTGTTTAAAATTGATAACGTTTGAAATATAGTTATTGGATAAAGGGGTCAAGTTTTGAAACCTGACATTTGCATAAAACAATCTTGCTTTGTGACATGCTTCACCTTCGTTAAAACCTTCTGTCATTATCTGTCTATCCGATCGATCTATTTCTATAGTTTGGTCACTGTGATCATTTTAGAAAGTGCATTAAAATCTACTAAATCGATTAAGAAGAGGAAATCTTACGATGGTGATTGCAACAATAGGGAGGGAGGTGGAAGCAAGTTATGAGCTGTTAGGATGAACAGAACACCGTTAAGATTTCGATTAAAAATTATGGGACCAAACTAAATTACTGGACGTACTATTCAAACTTACTATGAATAAAACTGCTACACGTATTGTTTTATGTTGTATACATTTGGCTTGGAAAAATATACTGACTGAGATTGCACGTCAAGAGTTCTTTAAAACAATGCGAATATTAAGATTGTTATTAGTAAAGTATAATTGGTTCCTTGTTGCAATTGTGAATAAATGGTATTTGAGAACATTTTCATGTGTCTTACCAATTGTGATACTCCTGGTTTACAGTTATAAGCTTTGAAAAAGAGCATTTCAAGGATAGCCGAGACGTAATTGAAAAGATTTCATAATTTTTTCGAATAGTTTTAGTTGCTCCATTCGAACATAGAATCAGATTGAAGGATCATAGTAATTATTCATTTTGAGTATTTGACAGTATTCCATTCACTCTAGTGAAAGTATCCTTTGGGTTTATTAAACGTATTGTTGCACCCAATGTATAGGATTATTGCTGTGCGTGCTAAAGTGAATAGTTCAATCTCTTCGATGTTTGTGGTGAAAATTTTCGATATTTATCATATTGTTGATTGAAATGTTCTAGATACTTGGCATTATGAACCCTTTTTGATTTTCTATTGCATCAATACCAACTCCAATTTCATAAAAATTGTTGTTGATTCTAAAATCTTCTCAGTCTACTGAATTTAATTTTGTAGTTTTGGTGATAGGTTTGTTGACATCATATGGACCGAAGTATAATGGACCTAATTTTGGATCCCTAAATTTTATATTCAAAAGATTGCTTTTGTAACCGACACCACAACTTTGTCACCTTTGCAGCTTGAATTACAATCGAGCATTAAAGGATTCTTATATTCAAAAGTGAATGTATACAAACGGTAAATATATAGTTAGTGAATGTTTATGATAGTCAAGTCTATAGTTAGCAGCAAATTAGCGATTTCGCAACCTCAATTTTGGTTTTGTGACAATCCTATTTCGTATAAATTGTTCCAATCTAGGACAATTTGTAAACATGTAGAAAGTAAGTGTGGTTTTACACCAATAATCATTTCTCTAATCAAAAACGAATACATCGATCAAGGTGAAGCTTAAATTAACTAAAGAATACACACAATAGGCGATCATAACTTGGTCGATGCTTCCGCAATAGCTTGTTCGAACATTGACATCAAGAGGAGCGGTAGCGCGTTATATATGAGTTTCCGAATTATCCTAATGATGTTTCAAATGTATCATAATGTATAATTATGATTCAAATGTAAGTTTGATCAGCTTGAGCCACTCAATCTCAAAGAATTAGTGTCTATTTGTGACTAAGCCAAATAGTGTTTGATTAAGTGTTTGGGTTGATTACAAAAAATTAGCTACTCTTTTGAGCACAGTTTAAAGATGATAGAAACAATTTAGCTGCTAAAAATTGTTGTTTACGTTTTTACGAAAGAAGAACTAGAAATTGAACGTAAAATTTCATTGCATAATCATTTTTTTTTTTTGAAATTTGATAAAATTGTTGCTGTTTTCTCTCCCTTTATTTTTCTTATTTTATATCTTACCAATTAATAGAGTTTCACATTAAATTGACAATTGTTTGTTCTAACTGGTAAACCAATATTAATTCAACCTAATAACCATGTCTTTTTCTGCTTACAAAACAGCTGGTAAACCCTTATCGGCCGAAGCTCAATATCATCAAAAATTGAAACAAGGTGTCTTTCAATCTCCAAGTGGAACTATAGTGGGTGTTAATTCCAATGCCTCAGACACTGCTGCATTGTTAGCAGCATCAACTGATTTGACAGTCAAGCCTTCATACGAGCGTACCATTGCTCCTGAGGCTCACACGGCTGCTTTGGCTGTCAAACAATCGACTACTAGTGAATCAGATGTTCCAACAACCAAAGTTCGTGTTGGCATTCCTTCGATGAATTCCACCTCAGTTTACAAAATAGCCCATCAAAAGTCTACAAGTACCATGAGTTCCAGAATTAACCCAGATAAAGACATCTCAAGAAGTGGAATTCAATCAAAACAAATTGCCGGGGGCATAGATATTGAAAAAATCAACGCATTGGCCAATAAAAATTCATCAAAATCATTGAATTCCAGATTCAATCCAGATTTAGATTACAGATCTGGTTTAAAGAAACAAAAGCCAACTGAATTTTTAAATCAAGAAGAAGAAGATTTAGCTGCATCCGGAGCAGCAGCATCTTTGAAACATGGAGCTAAAGATACTTATTCTAATCAAACCAGAACTAAAACTTTCAAAGCTAGTGATATTGTCAATTCAACGTTGTTGGCTGCCGCAAATTCAAAGGCAAATGAAAGATTAAATTCTTTGAAATCAACCACGCCACAATCGTTAAAAGAGCAAGCTCAGTTATATGCTGGCGCTTTGGCTGTCGCTCAAAAGAAGTCTGATGAAAGATTAAAAAACTATCAAAGTGGTGTCATCAATTTGGGAGGAGGATTAACAATCACTCAAGCTGAATTAGATAAATTGGCTCTGTCGTATGTCTATCCGATTTTGGATGACATTGAAGGTAAAGCTGATTCGAAAAGACAAATCGATTTAGAAAAAAAACAAAAGCAATTGGAATTACAACAGTTACATGAAAAATCAAAGCAAGAAGATCAAGCTGCTAAATTAAAAGAAAAGCAAGATATTGAGGCTGCTAAACAAAATCGTGTAGTTGAGCATGATAAGAAGAAAGATACTGAGGATGGAAATTATGTGATTTATCAAGACAATAGAAATAAAGAAGTTGAAGATAAAAATACTGAGTTTACGGATTTGAAAGCTGAGCATTCTGAAGCAAAAGAGAAGATTTTAGGTGAAAAACAAGAAAATCAAGATAAAATTGATGCTGAAGAAACTGAAAAAATCTCAACCAGAAAATCTGAATTAGATGATTTACAAGCCGAAAAAGATGAGGAGTTGAAGCCTGTTTTGGATGAATTAAAAGAAGAAAATGCAAAATTAAAGGAAGTGACTGATGCAAGAGATGAATTAGCTAATGAAGTTGAAGCATCTGAAAGAACAAATAAGGAATACGAAGATAAACTAACTGAGTTGAAATCTAAATTACAAGAAACTAAAGACAGTATCGAAAAACATACTACGGATATTGCTGAAGCTAATTCTAAGCATGAAACAAGTGACAAGCAATTATCCGAATTACAAGGTAAGCATGATGATGAAAAAGCAAATGCTGAAAAGGAACATAAAGAATTAGATTCTAAATTGGAAAAATTGAACAAGGAAAAAGAAAATCATACAAATGATAAATCCAAGAAGAAAAAAGAAATTTTAGCAGGTTTAGATGACAAGGTAAAAGATGAACATAAAATCAATGCTGAATTACCAGAACATTTGAGAACCAAAGTAGATGAAGGAAAAATTAAAGACACCGGCTCCCTTTTTTCAGTTGACGAACCTGCCATCAAAAGCGTTCCTTTAATAAATGAATCGAAAAAAGATGTCGTCGATTCAGCTCCAAAAGCAGCATTGTCTGAAAAACCTAAACCAAAGTCCACTGTTGCAGCAACTAGTGGCTCAGCTACAAAAAGACCAGTAACCCCTTCAGCAGATCAATCACCTAATAAGAAGAAATCGTTTTCTAAACGATTAAGTTCATTTTTCAAAGGATCTTCCCAACCTGCAACTCAGTCTACTAAGCCTAAGTTGGAAGCAAGCCCAAAAGCAGCTACATCGGCTAAGCCTGTAGAAAAATCTACCAAAAAAGAACTCAAGGAACCATCTACTTCTACAAAGCAGCCAGCTGCTAAGGATGCCGAAAAAGAAGCTAAACTAGTTAAAAAATCAGACGATGCTGAATTTGATTATGATGATGAGTTGTCTTTGAATAAAAAACAAAATCAAGGTGGAGTTTTCAAAGAAGAGATATAAAAGTTTTTAACTGAATGTTGTATTTTAAAATTTACTTGTCTTGCTTGCTTAAATTTTTGTTTAACCATAGAATCAATCGCATTTGGGTCTGCGTAGGTGCTATTATTTTGTATATCTAGTGAAAGATTTCTTATTTAATGTATAATACTTATTCTATTAAAAGTAATATCATGGATCTAAAGTTTCAGAAAGTTCAAAATCATCGGATAATTTTGTCCTCATCATTTCAAATACTAATAATGCAACCGAAGTAGCAGGGATTGTAGTCAAAGCATTCTTTGCGAAACCACTATATGCAGCTTCAAACCATGTGATCTTAGCTCTTGTTTTCATTCTATAAACTTGCATAAATGTTTCTACGTATGAATTGTAATATAATTTTATGAACGGTCGATAGCTTGATTTTGATGCAGCATATATGTCAAGGGCCTCCAATCTTGACAAATGTATTTTTTGAATCTTCGAAATAGGGTACTGTATTGCTAATAATGAGAATGCTGCTGAGGCACCAGCAATTAATATAAAAGATGATCTTAATAATTTTGCCAGTTTGTATCTTTCTAATCTTTCTAATTTCT
Source organism: Insectozyma parachauliodis (assembly GCA_030565145.1). Lineage (NCBI taxonomy): Eukaryota > Fungi > Ascomycota > Pichiomycetes > Serinales > Debaryomycetaceae > Insectozyma > Insectozyma parachauliodis. Next base: position 5,556 of record JAJMBB010000052.1, read on the forward strand.
CATCCACTTGTTCTTCATTCCACATAAATATCTTCTGCAAACTTTTTTTAATTTTTTCTTCACTTTGTCTATAATATGTAATCACTTTGAATGTGATATTATAACCTTGCGTTTTCACAGTTTCAAAAGTAGAAAAATAAAATGCAAATCCTAAGCTTTCTTTTATCAAGGAGAACCCGTATCCAGCAAAAACTCCCACTAATCCAATTTCTTTCAATTTATTAAAACCAAATACCCAAAGATTCTGGTGAGAACCTTCCAACATCTCTGAAACAGTCAGTCTTGTGTAAATAGCATCAACTGGTGCTGCGGCTAAAGACTGTGCGGCACCGGCCACAAATCCGGCTCTCCAAGTATCAATTGGTGAGTACCAATTAGAATGTGCGGGCTTTTCATCTATTAACTGTCTTTGTTTGTTGTAAAGATCCAAAACATTTAAATAAGTTACATACAAAATAACTCCAGTGGCGGAATTTGCGATTAAAGGTGGCAATATTTGATCTGGAATAAATTTCCATCCTTCTTTCTTCATTACATTAATCATCATACCAATCGTTGAATGTGTTCGAAATCGATATGGTTTTTCTGAAATATTATCATTTTTATTGGCAATAGCTTTGACATAGGCCAAGTAATCAAACCTGGATGGTCTAAATAATTTTACGGGAGTTCTTAGATACAAGGCCTGAAGTTGATAAATGAACGCTCTCATTCCTGCCGCAGATAAAGAAACAGTTTGATTGCTGTTCTTTTTGACTGCAGCATTATCCAGGTCTTCTATTTTGTTCTTTGAAAGAATTGATTCATTGAATATAACAGTTTTAAAAAAAGGTCGATAATTTAATATAGTTTCGAGTTGATTGCAGGTTTTGTTTATTACTGTTGGCTCATTGTTGTAACTAAAATGAGCTTCTCTCATACTCAACAATCTAACTGTAAAAAATTTATGACAAATATTTGATGCACTAGAATCGAATTCATTTATTAAATTTATTAGCCTTAAAAATAGTGAATGTAGATGGATTGAAGATTATTGATAATAAAATTAGTGTTATAGATGTCAGGGCATTAAATTTTACATAATAATTTTTTTCCTTCTAGAGCTGAACAAAAATCTTATGAATTATTTGTATTCCCTATAAAGTATGATTTCGCTTTGTTTGAAATATCTTCTTGCATCTTCATCTATCAAAACTAGCGATAAATAGGTCCTGCTTGAAAATTTCTTGTTTATATCTTTATATGTTGGAGTCAAGTCAAATCCACTTAAAAACAATCTAATTGGTATAGTCTCACCTTTTATGGGAGCACCATCCATTATTTCAAACCTTACAACGGTTTCGCTATCTGTAACTTGATTTGGGGGTGAGCCGACAGTTTCCCTTCTGATTAATGATAGCTCCATGTGTTTAATCTTTAACCTAACCAATAAAAAGTATATTTTGCCGATAATAACATCTTTCAAGGAAAATCTTGATTTTGAATATTCAAATTCTATATGTAGGCAATCCTCAATACCAACATCCATTTTGACACTGTGTGATTCTTTATTTGTCAATTGGTTATTATTAGATTTTGGATCTCGGTGTGCAATTGGAGTTTTGTTTGACTTACGATCATTTGAGTTTCCAGTTTCGTGTTCAATTTCACTTTTCAAAGTTTTAGTATTGCTTAAAGTTGAGTTTGGTGCAGAAATTGTTGCATAATGATAAACCCACAACTCTTTTTCTTTAGTTATTTCAGAAGACGGCTTTTTCAAGACAGTAACTTTTACTGCATATTTCAATCTTGCGTTTTTACCTCTGTAGCTTTCATATTGTTTTTCTACATTTTTGAATTCAAAAGGATACGTCTCGCTATGATTCAATTGAGATGGTGAGGCTAATTCAGTCGCCAACGATAAAAATTCTGATGATATGTATCCGTCACAATTTGTTTCAATCAATCCCAACAATTGCACTTTCACACCCAAGTGTTCAACTTTTTTACCTTCCTTAGTTCTTAGAATTACTTCACCTTTGACACTTTCTCCGTCCTTAAAGATCGGTAATTTCTCAATTCTACCGTGGGGTGTTTTTATTTCAATATGCTTTCTCGATTCTTCATGATCTAGTCTAATCTCGATGTCTAAAGACGATTTAAAAAATATAGACATTCAAATAATAGTTGATGGAATTTAAAAACGTGAATTATGGATTTTTATATAGTAAAATTGTAAACAATTTTCAAAAAAGCACTTATCAACTTCAGAAAAAACATATTTATACGAAATTAAAATTCATCATCCTTTGATTTCAGAATTACCGAAACATTGAGCATTTATTATCAGTTCATGCTAACTGTACCCTAATTTATGAATTTCCAATTGCTTTTTAATTAATTAAAATGTCACTTCAGGATAATGATGCAATCGCTCCAGATGTGGTCCCAGTTTCTCAAGCTTCATCAGCAAATACATTTCATGAAAACGGCAATACTTTTTTGTTTAATGATAGTGATAATGATCTTAAATCAAGCAGAATTCCAAAATTTGTTGACACAGTAATAGCATTGTATGAATTTTCCGGAGCTCAAACTTCTTATTTACCGTTGAACATAGGGGACACTGTGTACGTGATATCTAAATCTGCAACAGGTTGGTGGGATGGAGTTTTAGGAGGTAATTCAGGTGAAGTGAAGAGAGGGTGGTTTCCGCATAACTACACAAGATCGGTAAATTACGTGCAACCAGTTTTGAACAAACTCAAAGACAATAAAGAATTGGATTCGATTACTGCTGCAAATACTGCTGCCAATGTTTTAATACCTTCTTTCACAAATTTATTGCAGAAAAATTTACTTGAAACAGAAAGAAATAGTCCAATGAATACAACAAGAAAAAACTCCGTGGTCAGTTTTGCTAGTTCGGAAACAAGCATTCCTTCCGAGACAAAGCACAATAATCAAACCAATCAAATACAATCAAAGACCTCACATTCATTATCGACTCAACTTTCACTGAATTCACAGCCCAATCTTTCACCAGTTATTGATGCATCAAATGTCACGCATAATTCAATTTCGAATACATTAACGAGTTTAGAAGTAGATGAGGTTGTTCTTACTGATATTGAAGAAGCGGAGCATATGATATCAGATTATAGATCAAAGTATGATAAAAGTGTAGTCTGGCTTCCCAAACAAACTACAAAAGGTGATTTTGTATTTTATTGTCATGAATTGAATATTTTTTGCGAGTCGGTACCTTTAACGTTTTTCCTGGCCCAAAATATAGCTCCTAATTTCCAGTATGCTGATAGTAATATTCTTCAAGATACATCTACAATACAAGTCTACGGATCACATTCAGTTGAAAATATGCTTGATTCTCAAGAGATACATTCAAATGGCACATTTGAGTCATTCAAACGAGGGTCTCATTCATCGATCGCAAGTCAGAGCAGTAGTTCGTCATATCATCATTTTAAAAGACCACTTTTTGCTATGGAAAACTTATTTTATAAACATGCATCGGATGTGGATCTGTGGACTCAGCTTAAAATACAATTTCATTACATTTTGGATCTAACTAAAAAGTCTTTGCTTGAAGGAAATATTCAATTTTTCAGTACACATTTTTCAAAATTAAATAAACTCGTTTTGATTGTATGTACTTCACTACGATTGAATAGAGAAGAATATTATGATACGCAATTTCGAGATCCTTTGAGAAGAATGTCAAAAAGAATTTGTTCTTTTTTTTCACAGATTTATATGAGTGGGATACTACATTTGAGTGTTTTACAGTATTCAAGCAAATCTGCTTTGAACGTTGAGGCTACAGTAGATAGTGATGCAATATCTCCAACTGAGGAAATGAATGAGTCGATTCTGCGATTACAAGTTGAAGGACATGGAAAGTATATTAATCACTTGATTCACAACATTAAAAACTTGAAACTGAATACAGATTATGTGATTGATACTTTCATAACATTGAGTAAAGATAAACGAATAATAAATTCAGACTATAATCCTTCGGATGTGTCGAATGAAGATGGGGATGACCGGTACGATATTGTTCCACAATCAGTTCCAAGGTTTATAACCGACGAGTTTAATGGCGGTAATTGGTGCAATCCATTTTTTTCAAGTATGAGCTCAATCTTAAATATAAGCGGAGATGACTTAAAAAATCACTATCATACAAAAGTTGTAATAGACAATCAAGCTTATGAGTCTTTGTATCATTACCTGCAAGAAATGACTAGCATTAGTCGTGAGGCTTTGCAATATTTAGATTTAGAAGTTCAAGACATTTACTATTATAATGAAAGTTTAAAAAATGAAAGGAACACTCAAATATTGAGATTGGTTTACAAATATCTACATCATTCAAGTTCGATGATCGATTTAATTGAATCTTTTGATTTCACCGTCTTTTGTCTAATTAAAAAATACACGGACTGCAATAGTGAAGAAATATCGAATGCAAGTGCCGAAATGACTCTAGATAATAAATACCAAGCTGATAGTCCTTTTGCTTTTGATTATCCAATTGTATTACAATTTTTTCAATTGAAACAAGAATTTCATAATTTGATTTTGAAAATCATCATGTCAACACAATCTTTAACATTAGAAGACTCTCAAGTGTTCAAAGGTTTAAACGATGAAGAAATGGTATTTTATACCAAAGATATGTTGAAAATGCCATCAGAAAAATCAGCTTTATTATTGTCGAATGTATTACTTGATGAAACAAAAACCTTTAACAAATCAAAATCTATTTCTGTGAATCCTGATACACTTTTGTCAACCTATTTAACTGATGGGATTAACTCAATACAATTGGTTCTTGAGATTACTCAACTACTAATAGAAGAACGTGAAACAATTATCAACTACGCCACTAGGGTTATGCATGACGATTTTGATGTCCATTTACTTTTAATGGAAAGAAACAATACAGTTCTGTTAGATAAATCTGAAGAAAATGGATATTATAGTGGTGGTCATAAAAAGTCCAAGGATATACCGTGGTATTTGGAGGGAGATGAAGAATATGATTTGTTATTAGATTTAAAAGGAAACATCAAAGGTGGATCTAAAGAAGCACTAGTTGCCCATTTAACTCATCATGATATATTTGATAGCACTTTCAATTCGGTATTTTTATTAACCTTTGCATCCATGATGTCATTAGGTGAGTTGATAAGCTTATTGAGATCTCGTTTCGATATACAAGCTCCAGAGGGTTTGAGTTTTGAAGAGTATAACACCTGGATCTATAAAAAACAGAGCCCTATCCGTTTGAGGGTTATGAATATAATGAAATTATTGATAGAAAAGCATTGGTCGCAATCATACTACAACGAATCAGTTTTGAATCAATGGTTACATTTTGTAGAGTCTCCTCAGGTCAATACCTATTCTATTGGAAGAATGTTGGGTAATGATATAAGACAATTACTAAATGGCGAAATTATTTATAAGGAAAGAGAGCCAATAATAATAGAAGCAAAACCACCTGCACCGCTAACAAAAGGTTCATCTTTACTGAGAAAAATGAAATTATTAGATATTGATTATGTTGAATTAGCACGTCAGTTAACTTTGAGAGAATCAAAATTGTATTGTAAAATCACAAAATTCGCATGTTTAGCAAAAGTTTGGGGTAAAAAATCGGGATTACAAGAAAATATTGAGTCTATTACAGCTTTCATAAAAGTTTCAAACCAGTTGACTAATTTTGTTGCGTATATGATTTTAAGAAAACCCGAACCTAAAAAAAGAGTTCAGATCATCAGATATTTTATTCAAGTTGCTGAGAAATGTAGACAATACAATAATTTTTCCTCCATGACAGCCATAATTTCTGCATTATATTCATCACCAATTCATAGGTTAAAGAAAACCTGGCATTATGTTGGATCTGATTCTTTGGCTCATTTGAAAAACATGAACAAATTAATGAATTCATCAAGAAATTTTAATGAATATAGGGATGTTTTGAAATTTATTGGTTCAGAGCCTTGTGTTCCATTTTTTGGTGTATATCTATCAGATTTAACATTTGTGTTCCATGGTAATCCTGACTATTTGATCAACAGAACAAGATTATTAAATTTTTCTAAAAGAAGTAAAACCTCAGAAATTGTATCTGGAATAGACAGGTTTAAAACTGTTGGTTATAATCTCCAAGAAGTACCCGAAATTCAAAAGTATCTAGATTTATGGTTTGAGAAATGTCCCACAATAGACGAGCAATACCAATTGTCTTTAAATTTGGAACCAAGAGATCAGCCAAGTTCAAACATTAATGTAAGCAAAACTAGTCAAACAGAGAATAGTAACAAATCTTACAAGCATCCTTCAAGTTTTTCATTTCGAGGTTTATAAACTACATAGGGTCAAACAATGTATGATTGGAAACTCTTCAACTAATCTCTAGACTTTATGAGCCAGAAAGTAGAATATTTGAATCATGGACGTGTATTGCTTTCTCATAATCATTTACAAAATGAACACAGCTTCTTTTAAAATATTCTTTCCAAAGAAAAGAATTTTAACCTTGGAGTCACAATTTTACTTTTTCAAGAACATATAGAATATAAAGTCATAAAAATCACTAGATTTAATATGGATTGTAAACCTATAACCAAATGTAGAACTAAAAAAATAACCGACGATACCTATAGATAAACACTAAGCTATTCCAGTGTTTATTCGACCGATTTCAAGGAGCTTTAATTGGAAGCAGATGAATATTTGGTAACAGCTCTTGTACCTTCGGAAACAGCATGTTTTGCTAATTCTCCTGGTAAAATTAATCTAACAGCTGTTTGAATTTCCCTAGCTGATATTGTTGATTTTTTGTTATAAGCAGCTAATTTTGAGGCTTCAGATGCAATTCTTTCGAATATATCGTTGACAAATGAATTCATAATAGACATGGCTTTTTGTGATATACCAGTATCTGGATGTGTTTGTTTTAAAACTTTATAAATGTATGATGAATATGTTTCTTTTCTGGTTTTTGTTCTTTTTTTGATAGCTTCAGTTGAAGCAGTCTTTTTAGCAGCTGGTTTTTTTTCAGCTGGAGCTTTTGAGGCAGGTTTTTTTTCAGCTTTTGGTGCCATTTTGGTAAATAAACAAAATGATAAAAATCTTTTTAGAAAATGGGGAATGTAAATATTTATAATAAGATTGTTTTCAATTGATAATTGTATTTTCTCGTGTTTATGTAAGAATATATAAGTTATTATGTAATATTTTATAGTAAGAGTAAATATCAGTCCGGTGATCAACCAGTTAACAAGTTAAATTTTTACAACCACCTAACACTTCATTGCTTGATCTGAAGGTTAAGACCTACATCAATAAACCTTGATGATTATGATTGTTTAGACCGGTATACTTCTATGGTGATTTACTCTTGTTTCAAACTTCACTTAGTGACTATACTTACGCTGTATCACCTAACTATTGAGCACATAATTGGAATGACGCACGACTCTGATCTTTAAGATTTGTTCCACAATCTTTAGATTCATAGTGTTATATAAATAACTACGTCTCCGTTCGTACAGTTACAACTTTCTTTTTTTAATTATCAATAACAACATGTCAGGAGGAAAAGGTAAAGCAGGTACAACTGAAAAAGCATCAACAACTAGATCAGCAAAAGCAGGTTTAACATTCCCAGTGGGTAGAGTTCATAGATTATTAAGAAAAGGTAACTATGCTCAAAGAATTGGTTCAGGTGCTCCAGTTTATTTAACTTCAGTCTTGGAATATTTATCCGCTGAAATTTTAGAATTGGCTGGTAACGCTGCAAGAGATAACAAAAAATCAAGAATTATCCCAAGACATTTACAATTGGCTATTAGAAATGATGAAGAATTAAACAAATTGTTAGGTCATGTTACAATTGCTCAAGGTGGTGTTTTGCCAAATATTCATCAGAACTTGTTACCAAAAAAATCCGGTAAAGGTGTCAAAGAAGATTAAATTTCTCAATTTATTCGATTAATATTTTTTGTAGGTTATTTAGTTCATTTTGTATTATATATATTAGTGGTGTTAACATAAGAGTTAGGTTGTATTATGTCTATTATTAGTTCATCTAAACTCTAGATTGATTTCTTTCATTACTTGTGAATTTTTTTGTACCATTCCTTTAATTCTTTGTTGAATATTTCAAATGTTAAGCCTACTGTTTCATCTTTGACATAGGCAAAGTGGCAATTGATGGATTCAACATCCTTATTCCTCCATTCATCGTCATACAAAATGAATTCTCCATTTTTCAAATCATCAATCATGTTCAACAGTTTGGCAGCTTTTCTAATATGATTGACTTTTGATCCCTGACCCCATTGCAAATCATCAAAATAACTGATTGCAGACTTGTCTTTTATTTGAATTAAACTTAAGATTTTTCTAGCGACATTGGGGGTTGCTGTTCTACTAGCTCCAATGATCTTAATATCATTAGATTTTAATTCTAAAATAATGGACTCGACATCTTTGTAGAAAGATAGTTTGAAGTTATTAGAATCAATGATCAGAGTTTTATCTAAAGATCTGATCGGCAGATAAATGTGGGTATCGCACCAGCATGGCCACAAAGTATAATCTAAATCAAAAACTACTGCCTTGGGGTATGTTTTCTTGAAGTTGTCTTCATTTAAAAAATTTTGTTTCATGTTGCTCGATCGATGATACGATCTTATAGAATTGATGTCAAGCAATTGATTTCAGACGAACTTTAAAGTTTTCTGCCAAATTTCACAATAAGCATAGCGGGTATAGACATCATCATGTCAGCTATCCACTATGAGAATTGAACTAAGTTTAAATTATATGAACTATGATACAGCATTTGCAAACTGATACCTAGACAAAGTCCGTCACATCAATCAAACAATGTAATAACCCAAAATCATAAATATAAATTATACTTTTAAATAAGTTTCCTTAGGTTTTACTATATAGCTACTATTTAGTTTTTATCCCTAATATATACGAAAAAAAAAAAAAAAAGATCTTTTAAGCATAATCAAATTATCGAAAACTTCGATTCCGTGCACCTTTTTATTTGTTTTTGCTAATTTTGTCTAAAATTCAAACATAATTATCAAAACTGATACTAGGTAATGGTGTGTCCTACACAGTTTACAACTGAAAATCAACAGCTCTCGTGATATAAAGTGTGAGGTAGTGCAATTACCAGAATGCGGGAAAGGAGACTATGTAGATAAGATAATAATTCAAGGGAGGCAATCAGCACTTTCTCTTTGTTACTTTGAAACCATGTCAACTATTTTTGATAACGATTCAGTCAAAAAGCACAATCACTACAATTCCGGTCATCAAAAGAAAATTGTCACTCTAAAATTTGTTATACAAAAAGTCAATGAACCTGAAGCAGAGGATTCTACTGTCAAAACAATTTATGTTAACAAAGACATATTTAAGGAAATTAAATCAAAACTGTTATTGACTAAATTTTTAAATTCTCAAATATCTGATACCCTATTAACAACTGACGATAAATTGATCAAGTACAAAAGAAAATCTAAGAAATACAAAGAATATATTGATTTGTCAAGTGAAGATGATTTCAAATCCTTATCAAGAAGCTTAAAAGTTAAAAATCATGTGAAATTATTGATTGAAGATCTTTCTTGGAGCTTTAAAGAAGAGACCAAAACCAAGAGCTGCGTTGAAGTGGAAGAGCTCCATTCAAATGTTTGTTGTGATGTTTGTTTTCCCCATGATTTTGTCCCACTAAAAGGTGTTAGATATAGCTGCTTAATTTGCACTAACTTTGATTTATGTTCCAATTGCGAACAAAGGCAGCAAAAAGAAATGAAAAATTATGGCTCTCATTCATACTTGCATCCTATGGTAAAAATAGTTAGACCCATAAGTCACTTTGAAAATGGAAAGTACAGTTCTAAGCAACAACCTTCAAACTTTTCTACCTTTACTAAGTCGGTTGAATCCAATGACATCATATATGATATTCCTTTAGAACATTGTCATGCTGGTACAAAGAAGAGATTAGAAGATCTTCTTAAATCAAAAGGGTTTGAAGGGTTTATCAACGACGTCGAGAAATATATTGCCGATTCGGAAAATTATAATAAAATTATCAATTTGGTTTGTCAAGATGAAAAAGAAGATTACAATGTCAAAAACGTAATGTTAAAAAGCTTGGTTGAAGCGGCTTTGAAAGAAAAACATGAAGATGAGTTGAAAAATGAGAACAATCAAATATCCGATGAAGAGTCTTGTAATGACCAACAAACTCAATCCATCCTAGACTCGAAAGATAACGTTTCTGTTGCATTGATTCCAAAATCAGGATCTTTGACTCAGATTTTGATCACTAACAAATCTCTGAAACAAATTGATTGTGAAAATATTGTGTTTGAAATAGTCAATTGTTTCAAAACTCCAGTTGTCAGTGTAAAACTTAGCAAGAAACACGGAATCATGCCTGGAAATACCGGTAAGTTCAATATCAATTTGATTGATTCTCACACAAAATTTCCATTTGAGTTCGTTTTCAAAAACAGTCAAAACATAGCAACCTGTCAATTATCTAAAAATTCAATGTCAGGATCATTGATCTTCAAACCAAGAATAGCTGATCAGCAGGATTCAATGGAAGGTGATTCGTCGGCAACCGATTCAATTGAGGATCTAGAGGATAAGGAAGGTAATGCCAAAAGTTGCTCCACCATCAAGGATAACTTAGAAGTTTCTGAATATGTGGATGCAAATGATAAGATGGAAATTGAAAAAAAAGAAATTATTGAGGATATTGATGATTATGATATAATCAGTGCTACAGACGAAGAAGGTTCTGATTTCGAAGTTTTATCTCCTATATCTACAAACAGTCATTAAGTGACTAGTAGAATGTTGTTTCTAAGTTTTAAAATATATGAAATTAAAATCGAGATATTTTGTATTATAGGACCATTGTAATTACTAGAAGTATGAATATCAATGCTTTGTTAAAATGTTTTGATCCGCCATTTTTGTTACTTGAATCATCTTCTTGTTTACCATTTTCATTACGTATTGAGCCTTTGATCACTTCGATATCTTCTTCATTAGTATATCTAACTGGTGCAATTCCAACTTCCTTGTTGTCTAAATCGTACACTATGTAAGCATACCTCAATATATTATCTCCTAGAAGCATGTAAGGAACATAGTCTTGTGCCATCAAAGCCAAAAAGCATTGATTATTGTTTTTATCAGCCGGAATTAACAAATCAGATATATAAACGGTCAAGGTAACATTGCCAAAACCAAGCTTTATAGATCCTAAACCTTGTTGTTTACAATCAAGTGTATAACCCTCCAAAGAAGGGCTATACTCAGCATTTATTTCATCCGCAATATGTTTTAAAGCTTCTGAACTTACATATGAAATGGTTGATCCAGAATCTAATACAACCAACTTGTCAGTATCATTTGAATTACCCAGGAATAAGTCATGTTCATTATAATAAAACCTGTCTAAATTGATCATAACTCTCATTTCTTCCCTATAATCTCGATCCTTGACTATCGATGAAACATGTAAATAACCATGATACTTCTCATGATCAATTGCTCCAAACAAAATACTACCCGTTTTTTTATCTTCTTGATTCAAATACATTGAAAATAAGTTTTTGTGAATTAAACCTTGATTCTTCAAAACCATTGGAAAATTATCATATTCATAATTATCTGGGTTTTTTGAATACTGGTTGTTTGTCACTTCCAAAGCTTTTAATCCGAGGCCCAAAACACCAATACCGGCGGTAGTCATCTCAGCTACTGCAAATGTAACATTGTTCACTAGCACTTCGTTTTGAGTACTTCCAATAGTGATATCATCGGTAGCCCAAATACCTGTTGCGTAGGAGCCATCACCATACACAATTGTGAAATCAGAATCTATAAATTCGAAACTTTCTGAACTGTCGGTTTTAAACGATCCATAATTTTTACAAGTTGTCGCTGGTATTAGTTTACTCGTATTTGTTTCATACGGACCTTCTGTTTCATAAGTGTTTGTTTCATAAGATGAATCTGTGTTTGTTTCATAAGATGAATCTGTGTTTGTTTCATAAGATGAATCTGTGTTTGTTTCATAAGATGAATCTGTGTTTGTTTCATAAGATGAATCTGTGTTTGTTTCATAAGATGAATCTGTGTTTGTTTCATAAGATGAATCTGTGTTTGTCTCATAAGATGCATCTGTATTTGTCTCATAAGATCCATCTGTGTTTGTCTCATAAGACGAGTCGGTATCTACATTTGTTTCAAATGACCCTTGGTTTGTATTTGTTTCATATAATGATTCTGATTCAGAATCCGTTTCATATGATGAACTTAGGTCTAAATTCGTCTCATCCTGTTTATTGTATTCAGCTCCTTTTAACTCATTGAATACATTATTTCGTCTAGAATTAATCATTTTTAAGTCCAAATCCAAATCTGTGCTTTCTGCGATGGATCTTTTATAGGCATAACTGTCTGTAAAACAGTCAACATATTTCGACATCACCCACAAATCACTTGAACCTGTATCAACAATAACAGTATTTCTATCTTTGTTTGAACCTACTTTTAAATCAACCAGATAGTAAGTTTGCTGATTTTTGATATCTATACTTATGGAACCATCAGCATTCCTTCGGCTCAAAAACTTTAAGGAGTCTGATGTAGATAGTTTATTTCTTGAGTCGCCTCTTTTCACAGTGAAGTCTAACTTCAAATGATTAGGTTCATTTGTCAGAGCAATAACCAAACTTGATAATAAGTGCAAAACAACATAAAGTGACTTCATACGGAATATTAAATTTTGGAGATTATGAATAATTTGGCATCTACTTGTAACCAAGAGTTATTTTTAGCTTTTAAAGTCGTCAAAAATTTTTAGACGATAGTGCATTCACCATCAGTATTTTTAGCTTTATGAGATGCGGTTCTAAAAATAGATAAGCCTGTGGAAATAAAAATTAAATTTTCCGCCTTATGTAAATTGATTCTATACATACAAGATGGAATGTTTTACAACATCAATTCAACTTTCTTCTCTTCAAATGAGTCAGCAAATTTGAATTTGATGTCAATTCCAGTAGATTACTATCAGCCATTTCTACATTAGATCTTGCATCTGGATGAGGTTGAAATTTGGGATCTAGACTACAATTTAAGCTTGTGGTCATAATAACCTCTTCATCTTCATTTTGATCATTAAATTTTTCATTCTTGTCAGAATTAGTGATTTCCGAATTGTTTAGATTTTTAATATCTAAAGTTTGTTCAGTGTTTCGATTTTTATCGGAACTAGCTCTTGATGGAGAAGATTCTGACCTCGGCATATCTAAAATCTCAATATTTTCACTGAAAGCTGGTTTTTTGGCAGACGGAACTTTATTGAAAAAAGTATTAGGTTCAATTGACATTTCTTGAACACCAACCGAGACGTCACCAATCTTTAATTCCTTGAACTTTGGTCTTAAGTTAGACTTGTCAACATCTTTGACATGATTAAAACTGTCAACAAATTTTTTGACTACTTCTTGATCAACATACATAGCTTTCGAAATTGTATTCACAAAATTTTTAGTGAGTACCATTATTTCTTCTGACTCATGCAAACTCCTTTTAGGAAACAATTTTTCCAAAAGCATGTAAACTTCTTTTGGCAAATCGTATTGACCTAATAATTCATTTAAAACCATATTTGTAAGTCTTCCATGTCTCTTTTGGTTGGACGACGGATCCAATGTTTTGTTTAAAATAGTCTTCTTCTCATTCGTATCGTAATTAGTATTATCATTAGGTATCTCAATTATGTCATCATCATTATCATCTTTTTTGGTATCGGTCTTATCTCTTTTTGACTCTTGCATCTTATGTAGCTCTAACAACCTGTGTATCCATAATTTTCTTTCCTGATTTCTTTCTTCAGCTTTAAAAATTGTTCGCATCGCCGTTGATTGATGCTTCTTCCAGAATGATTCACATGCTTCAATATTGTTTAACCATGTTCTTGTATTATATATGACATGGATACCGCAATCGTTGAAATTATTTTGTCTTGGAACTTTTGCTTGAATCACTCTGATTTGATCCTTTTGTATCTCAACATCATGCTTGTCTTTACAATAATCGATTATGAATTTCTTGAGTGGTTCTTTGACACTCTCCCTTCTTGCACTTAATGAATCAAATACAAATATTTCAGCAACAACTTTTTTAGAACTATTAAAATGTTCAATTTTTTGATTTGTACCATTTTCTTTTTGATTCAAGGCAAATTCAAGTAATTTTGGTAATCCTCTAATAATACTACAAAACCAATGCAAATTTTCATTTATCGGTAGTATAATGTATGAGTAACTCATTAGATCAATTTTCAGAACCCAGCTTTTGACATTTGAATAATAATCTGGTACACCTTTTTGATCTTTAGATTTGGAATTCAATTTTGTGTAAAAAAAGGAATTAAAAGCAAACGCATCGGTTCTAGCAATCACTTTTGAATCAATAGCTTTTTCGATATCATATTGAATACAAAAATCAATGATACTATCATTAATCCAATCATTATTGTATAAAGTTCGAAAATCGTGATATGAAATTCTAAAAGTTTTTTGATCTGGGAAATTGTAGACTAATTCCGGATCAAATTTTGATGGCTCTTCAAAAGGTACAAAATCGTTTTCTTTAAAAATACTACTCGATCCCCCGTCATTGCTTAAATCTATAATATTTTCATCCAACTCATCGAACCGCTGTGGAGGTCTTCGAAGTCTTGGTTTTTTTGTTTCTAAAATATCAGAAGCACCTGGTTCTAGATCATGCATTGGAATTGGTGATGAAGTCTTACTATTAACTCTTTTCAATGCTTCAGGAGATACTGTTTTATCGTGATTTATCCTTTTATCTGGCCTAGTCTTGAAATAATCTCTCATATCTTCATCTCTTCCATAATGATTTGCAACAATGCAACTTTTGTTATCATTTAACTCTATAATAATTGAGTTTTCACCAAATGAGAATTTTTTCAATTGGTTTTCAATCTCAATCACAAAATTGTTCACCGGATTACCTTTATTTACAATGACTATAAAATTCCCATTATTTGAGATCTGTAGAATGTAATTTTGGGCATGTGATGTTTTATATGTTTTTTTATCTGGAATTTTGTAGAATGATTTGATTTCCATAAAAACCAAAGGTGGTTTATTTAAATCATTTAATTTTATATTTATCGAATTTCCAAAACAATCGTTAACTTGAATTCCATTATAAGCTTGTACAGGAAGATTTTCTATTGGAAGATCATTATTTCTTGTCGAATCCTGCAGCGACATGACTGAGTACAAAACATTTTTACTTGAATTACTTACATTTTTTGATGAGGATATTTTGGAGTACGAATTTTTCAGTTTATTTAAAGGCAATTGGTTCTCATTCAAACTCGCTAGTCTTTGTCTAGTTAGTTTCAATTTATTTAATTTATACTCTGCTGAATTAAAATCCTCAATTCCAAATGAAGAATTGTTATCTAGTGTTTTAGACTTGAGTCTTTTTTGATCCAGGGAAAATAATGAAAAGTCATTGAATTTTGTGTGTGAAGTTGAAGTTGAATTGGAATCAACTTCCAATGTTTCACTGGATGGAATTCTAATCTTTTGAGGCGTTAAACTATTTGTAGGTTTGAAACCTCCAACGACATTTGGTTTCCGTTTTGACCTTGATAGGACAGATGACATGTCCTTCTTTTTTGGATCAAATAGTTGTTTTCGTGAATCTTCAGCCATTTGATTTGAAAATGATTACAAACGTGAATTAGCTATATGGATATCATGAATTAAAGTACAAATTGGAATGACAAAGATATTGGATGTTTTATATGCCTATGCTTTTGATATGTAAAACTAGATTTGATTTTTTTTACTTGATTTTTTTGTTTCAAGATCCATTTGACAAAAACACCTTATATTAACAAAACGTACGTTCATCATGGGTAATACAAGAGTGATCAGGTAACAAAGATGGATTGTAGTTTATCAGAGGAGTTGAATTGAGAAATTTAGATTGTTACTCAGTAAAATCCCTGGCATAATCACAAATGAATTGCATTTGAGAGCTTTTTGATCGATTGTAATAGAGTTGTTTAACTCTAATTACGCTATATGTCATCTTCTATGGTACAGTATGATTGTAATCACTTGTATACCTAGACCTTTATTGTCTAGTCGCTTCTCTGAAAGACACGACACTCTTTTTTATTTGGTGGCGAGTATCAATTGAAAAAAAACTATAGAACATACTAATTGCAATTGATTCACAATGGGACAAGGACCATCTGGTATGTCAGGTGGAAACAACTTCAACAAGAAGAAGGAGAATGATAAGAAGAAGGAGAAACCAAAATATGAACCACCAGTGGAATCAAAATTTGGTAAAAAAAGAAGAAAAGGCCCAGATACAGCTATAAAATTACCTTCAGTTTATCCAAACACCAGATGTAAATTGAAATTATTAAAATTAGAAAGAATCAAAGATTATTTGTTGTTAGAAGAAGAATTTGTCACCAACCAAGAAGCTTTCCAACCAACAGAAGCAAAACAAGCAGAAGAAAGAGAAAAAGTCGATGAATTGAGAGGTTATCCAATGGCCATTGGAACCTTGGAAGAGATCATCGATGACGATCATGCAATTGTGTCTCTGACAGCAAGTTCTGAGTACTACGTATCAATAATGTCATTCGTCGATAAAGGATTATTAGAGCCTGGTTGCTCAGTATTATTACACCATAAAACAGTAGCTGTGGTGGGGGTATTACAAGATGATGCTGATCCAATGGTTTCAGTAATGAAATTGGATAAATCACCAACTGAATCATATGCAGATATTGGAGGATTAGAATCACAAATTCAAGAAATCAAAGAAGCAGTTGAATTACCTTTAACTCATCCCGAATTATATGAAGAAATGGGAATAAAACCTCCAAAGGGTGTTATATTGTATGGTGCACCTGGTACAGGTAAAACGTTATTAGCAAAAGCAGTTGCAAATCAAACTTCGGCAACTTTTTTAAGAATTGTTGGATCAGAATTAATTCAAAAATATTTAGGTGATGGACCAAGGTTATGTAGGCAAATCTTTCAAATAGCAGCAGAACATGCACCTTCTATAGTTTTCATTGATGAAATTGATGCTATAGGTACAAAGAGATATGAATCAACATCAGGTGGTGAAAGAGAAATTCAAAGAACAATGTTGGAATTATTAAATCAATTGGATGGGTTTGATGATAGAGGGGATATAAAAGTGATTATGGCAACAAATAAAATAGAATCTTTAGACCCTGCATTAATTAGACCAGGTAGAATTGATCGTAAGATTTTATTTGAAAATCCAGATGCAAATACAAAAAAGAAAATTTTATCAATTCATACATCAAAAATGAGTTTATCAAAAGATGTTAATTTGGATGATATTGTAACTGGTAAAGACGATTTATCAGGAGCTGATATAAAAGCAATATGTACAGAAGCTGGTTTATTGGCTTTAAGAGAAAGACGTATGCAAGTCACACTGGAAGATTTCAAATCAGCAAAAGAAAGAGTTTTGAAGAACAAAGTTGAAGAAAATCTAGAAGGTTTATATTTGTAAGTATATATAATTTTCATACATGTCTCTTTTAATTTAACCAGGAGGCAAACCTGTTAAATTTGCTGTCTTGACTCTGAGCAAGATGGTTTCTTTGAAACTGATAAGCTTCCTACATAATGGGCAAAATCCTTTACCCTTGGGATTACCATTCGAATTAGGCTGTCCCCTAGCTGAAGAACTTGAAATACTTTTTTCAAGACATTCTAAGCAAAATATATGGCCACAAGACGTAGTAGTTGCATTTGTAACATCATCAAAACAAATGGGACATTGGATATCTGATAGTTTTTTAACAGTTCTATCTGAGTTTGAATCTTTACTATTATTAGTTTTGGATTGAGGGTTATCAATTAAATCTTGAGTCAATTTTCTAAATTCAACGATTTCTATGTCATTATCGTTGATTTCTTCCTCATCGGATGATAAACTAATTATGTATCCTTCATCGGTAGACATACACAGATCAATCGATTAAAATGAACTCACTTGAAACCGATTTGAAAGAAAAATGGTCTCGAGTGGATTTTGATGTCGCACGAATTAGACAAAGTTGCAAATCGAATGCAAATTGAATGCAAATCATAGTCATGACTCGAGAATAATTTCACTACCCTAAAATTGTTATAGAAACTGAGCGATAATGCTTGAACAGTTTGGAATATTTCTTGCAGTTTGGAAGTTTACTGAGATCGTTTTAAAGCAACACTAGAACATAAATTCAAGATTCAAAGTCCTTTTACTGTTGCAAGAAAGTATCTTCGGTTATCTTTCCATGCTTTTGAAATTTACAATATCTGAAAACCAAATTCAATTTACTATTTTAAAATTATCAATGATTATAGCTTACTTATGAAGGTAAATATGAAATGTATTTACAGTTGGATTAATGTAAGCGCATAAATTTTGTGCTTTTCAATAAATTAGTAGCTTATCAAGACTTTTCCTTTCAAAATGCTGCTATTATGGAATGATTGCTGTCGACTAGTAAATTTGAAATTTCAAAGTGGACTAATTAAAGGTTATTCTCTAATAAATAATTAATGTAATCTATGTACAATAAATACTACTGATATTCGTCGATTGGTCCTCTGAACAATTCTTTTAATATATTTTTGTTCTTAATTGTTTCTTTAATTATGGTTTCAACATCATCTGGAAAAATTCGACCATACCATATGAAATCTTTTGACGTTTCAGTTTCTTTTGGATAATATAAAACATTTCCAGCAAATTTGTGACCTCCAATGTGAGTAATTTGACCATTGTATACCAAATCTTTCAAATTTTCAATTTCTAATAATTTGTCAAATTTATCTTGCAATATGGGTCCAATTATACCACATCTTATATCTCGTTTCGCATGACCACAAGTTAAAACCAAATCTTTATTAATTGGAAATTCTTGAAATAAATTTGGATCAATTTCAACATCATTAATAACCTCAGGCTCTTCAATCACTTTCAGGTTTTTGAATGGATTATAAACTTCTTGATTTTGTTTTTGATATAAATATTTCATGACAAATTGAAAAGAGTTTTTGATATCAAATTTAACTGCAATATTGTCAGGAAATAAAAATATCAATTGCTCAGTTTCATCCTTGACATCAAACGAATTCAAAATTTTTTCATGATTCTCTAGCACGATACTTGAAATCAGAACTCGTTGGGTCTTATAATACTTTTTGTACTTTTGCAACTCGAAAGAAAATGTACCTGGCCAAAGTTCTATATGTGAATTGAAATTTTCCATTTGATTATCTTTGGTAGTTAAACACATTATATGTTTCGAAGGAATTGCACTTGTGTAATTTAACTCACTATTAAAATCAATGGGCGAATCTTTTAGAAATTCAACATCACAGGTTAAGCATCTGGTTTCATGCTTTAATCTTGGATAACTGTCAATCAATTTCCATGGAATACTGTAGAACCTTCGGTGTATCATGAATGGTGTACTCTTAAAGGAATCATATTTATTTTCCAACTTAAGTAGTCTGAATGTCGGATTGGAGTTCAACCGGGCCGGAAAATAAACCCGAGTCCGAGCTCAAATTTTAAAACTTTATCAACTTCATCTTCCATCACACAAGGTTCACACATTAGCCCACATGTCCAAGATTTTGTATCTTACACATTATGTAAATAAAAGATAAATGTTTTACCAGAATGTCGACGTAAATTTTATATTCCAAGACGTAAAACTGTAGCTATAGTTTCATGCTAATTTGTACGCATGAGGCGCTTAGCTGGTCAACGAAAAAAAATTTGTTTAATAGAGAGCTTTTGGAAACTAATGAAATAAGTTAGTACCCCATGTGAGCTAAAAATACTTTTGATTGCTTGATTAGAGATCAAACTTAGTAAATTTGTTTCATCAGAATCTTTGAGCTTTAAATGAATATTACACATGTATCATAGATTAATTTGTGCTGTTCAAATTTTGCAGCTAATTATAAAAAGAGTTTCATTTTATTGATATTTTAGTCCCAAAATTCGTAAAAGTTTAAACGAAAGCAATCATGATGAATTAAATGATATGCCACTGGACTTATTCTGACATATTTACCGTAAAAAAATAATATAAACCAAATGGATCCTCATCTTGATATTCAAAAGCAAATTAGCACAATTGCTATTAGGTCTCAGATATTTAATAAATCAAAACAAGTGTAAGCTCTTATGTAATCAATATGTAATCTAGGGAATACGATTTTAGTTACAATGTGAAAAACAACGTTTACGAAATCTGAGACATTACCACTTTTATTCTACGTTTGATACTTAAGAATAGAATACTTATAGTAAAATACGTATAGTTTGGTAGTTGCTATGATAGAATGCCCAATATTTAGTTTTTGGTATTGATCAATCAATAAATTGACCTAAAAAAACAAAATATAGTTTTAGGAAATAAAACAATTCTTTTAACATTATTAATAGAATAAAATATTATTTAATAGATAATCTATTGGTAATCACACGAATTACAAACTTTGTATTTGATGATACCAAATTAAAAAACAGATACCAACGTTGACTGGTGCTTACATATGTAGCCAAACAAGAGTGCTTTCTAAAGAATAAGACTAATAAATTTGTATCGTTATTCTTGTTAAACTTCACAACTGTTGAAATTTAAGAGTTAGTTAATAAGATTTTTGAGGTTTGTATACAAGAGATTTTTTTCAAGAGCCTACGTCATATGACAGCTAACACATTTAAAATAGAGCTACACGTGACACAAAAGTTTAATATGAAATATCGAAATGACGTAGTTGTGATGATATCCAACTGAAGGAATATGCACAATTCAGGGTTAATTCAACAAGAAGGTTATAGAATTTCATATGCGTGGATAATCAATATTACTAATTATCAAAGTCTAAAGGAGACGCTTTTATCAATTGTTCAGTTGACAGAAATATAAACCTTTTAAGCCCAGAAAATAGGCTAGTTTTGAACAAAGTCGGCAATGTGAGGACCTCACTTGTTTGAAATTTAAAAGTTGTGTACGAGTTAAGCCAGACGTATTCAATTAGAACAAATCAAGGCAAGTGAATTGTAATAGAGTAATAAGAATGTAGAAATAACATAAATGTGGTAGTTTGTGTTGCGAAAAAGGATGTGTTTCAAAAACAAAATGGTTCAATAGTTTTTTGTATTGCAATCGCACCTCTTTTCATTTCGTTTTTAAAAATGTAATAGGATTCAATTGTGTATGTAGTATTATTGTTCAGCTTGGTATGAGCTTATAAACATAAAGACTTGTTTATCTGTCCTTCCCGGATTAAAGCCATGTTGATAATAAAATGTTGATTCAAATGACTTAAATGTGCGCCCCTATATTGAAGTGGTATGGATTACAAAAATAAATTTAGAAAGGAACAGAATGCTCCATTTAAATTTCTTACTTGAACCATTCGACCACCTCAGTTTGTCATCAAAAGTAACCTGTTTTTCATTTGCTGAGAAAAATGATTTGAGGTAAAACTTAGCATCATATGATACGTTGAATTTATGTTTCAGATATTTACACGTGCTAGAGTTCTACTGTAACGATAAACCGCAAATAGCTACAGATATCAACACGCATGTTATTGTTGAAATAAATCTGGATTTGACTAGTCCTCATAATTACGTATACATTTTATGAAAACGATAAATTCTTCAACACTATGACGACATTGATGATAATTCAAAGTTAATTTAAGTAAAGACGATGTTTTAACTGAATTAAGAAGAACAATCAAATAAATGTAATTTGCAGTATTAACTGATTTTGTGTACATTTGCTCTTCTCGTTTCCTGTGCTATCTGTTGTTGTTGTTACCATACATTTTTATAACTATCAACGTTGTATACACATCATTTTCTTTTTTTTCCTTCTTATATTAGATTTAGGTACTAATGCATATTTACATAATACATTACGTAAGTTTTTCTTTTAATTTTTATTTCTATTTTCTATTTCTCTTTTGCGATATTATAATATATTGTTATCTTTTAGTAACACCTCTGTAGAAGATCAAAAGATGAGTGTACTATTTGAAATTTTGTATAAATAACCTTCAATTTCCTCTGCAATTATCTTAGTTCTATTTTCATTACTTCATACTTTTAACTTCAACTAACTTTCCTTATCTTTCACATAATAATAATACATAATCATGACTAAAAACCAACAACCAGCTGTCTTCTACGTCCATGCAGCCTTATTCGATTGTGATGGTACCTTAGTGAACTCCACCGGTGCTATTTCCGAATTCTGGAAAGATTTCGGTAAAGACAGACCACACGTCAACCCTGAAGAAATTATAAGAACATCCCATGGTTGCAGAACTTTTGATGTCATTGCAAAATGGTCTCCAGAAGATGCTATACCCGAACAAGTCACTGAATGGGAAGGTGCAATTCCAGATACTTTCGGACATCATGCTAAAGCTATACCTGGATCAGTTGAATTAGTTAAATCATTCGATAAATTCTCAAAAGAACAAACCGACAATGGTGAACAAAGATGGGCTATTGTAACATCTGGTACTTTGCCATTGGCTACTAAATGGTTAAGATTATTGACCATAGAAAAACCAGATTGTTTCATCACTGCTGAAAAAGTCTCAAAAGGTAAGCCACATCCTCAAGGTTACCAATCTGCTAGAAATACTTTAGGTTATGGTGATGCTCATAAAAAAGTCGTTGTTTTTGAGGACGCTCCAGCTGGTATTGAAGCTGGTTTAGGTGCCGGTGCTATGGTTGTCGGTATCTGTTCAACATACGACCCAGAAAAAGTCAGAAAAGCAGGTGCCAACATAGTTGTCAAAGATTTGACTTCATTTAAAATAGATTCATACAATAAAGAAACTGATGAATTTAAAGTTGTTGTTGACGATTATTTCTATGCAGATGACGCATTTTTACAAGAATCAGCTTAAGCTGCTGATTAATCGGGTATAGTTTGCTTTTCATTAAATTATTTATAGAGTGTACAATAGAATATATTATAAAATTTATAATTATACTTAATTACAAAATGATTTCTGTAAAGCAAGTACGGATCGGACGTTTTCCACTGATACGTCGTATTAGCTTCCTCCAGTATAATGTATTAATATTACCGTTTGTCAAATTCAAATCAACTCAGTGTCGTGCTAAAATGAGACACGACATGATTGGGTGTTGTTAATACAGAAAAAAAATAATAATTTAGGAGATGACCAAATTTTTCAATCAGTGATGTCAAAACCAGACTTGTATGATCAATATCCCATAACTACTCTACCACGTATACCCGATTTACAATTGGATGAAAAGCTAGTGATATCAAACTCAAACTCTCTAGAAAACAGCTCAATCATAGATCTAGGAATCTCAAAATCAATCATATCTACATACTTGATCAAACCTAGTCCGAAATTATTATGGTCATACTCATTGAACCCATCAACGTTGGTGAATTCTTTAGATACTATAGAAGCTGGAAGCGATGAGAAATTGTATTTCATAAGTTTAACTGATCGTAAAACTGAGAAATTAAAACTCATCAAGACAATTAAAAACGAGTTAAATATTCAAACCGTTAAAGAATACGAATACAAATTGCATGGAAAATGTATAAATTTGAAATTTATATCTCAGAATGAAATTTTGATAATTTATTCAAATGGGTCAGTTGAGTTTTTAAAATTTGAAAACGATAATTTCAAATCCGATTATAAATTTCAAAGTAATGATAGAGTAATATTTCAAACATTGATTCAAGATTTGAGTGAAATTGATTTATTTTTATTAACAATAAGTCAAAGCTCAAACAGTTTGATATATAAATTATTTTTAATAAAGAATGGAAATATAGTTGAGATGAATTTTAAAAATAGATCATTAATTGCAAAACCTAAATTTTGTTATATATCAGGTACATTGTATCAATATCACGATGGAACAATAGATGCTTTGTCAATTACTAGTTTTGATATTACCAAATCCATAAAATTAGGTATGATAATAGATTTCAAAATTGAAGAAAATATTTCAATCAAAGCTTGTGCACTTGACAGAATATTGATAAGTCATTTAAGTAGTCTTTATTTGATTAATTTTAAATTTGAGAGTTTGCTATCAAAATTTACTTCGAGCAGTAATAGTTCTTCAAGCTTAGTACCAGATAAGGTTTATTTAAATTTAGTATTTCCAGTCAAAGGAATATCTCAGTCCAATCAATTGACAAATGGTATTTATATGTGCTTGAAAAATAAAGACAACAATGTTTATTTGAATATAATTGATATCAATGTCGGTTTAAATAAATTGAATGAATGTATTGGAAAATCAATCAACAAAATTGAAGATTCGAAATTTAATCAAATTTTAGATATACAAGATTTGGATGTAAAAGATAAGCTAGAAAGTAATAGCGAATTGGATGAGATATTTCAAAGCTTGAAAGATTCATTTGAAACTCAAAATATAATCAAATGGGAATCAATATTGATACCTTATTTAAAAAACAAAAAGTCTTGGTCAGAAATTAAAAAATCAAATTTCAAAGATTCAAATAAGAAACAAGACAAAGTATACAATTTTAAAGAATTTGAAATTGATTCTGACCGTACGATAGATATAAATTTTATAACTACAATTTTAAATTTGATTTTCAAATTCAATGAATCAAGATTACAATTCACTAATATCAATTTCATACCTGAATACACCTTAATGTATTTATTAACTAACCCAATATTTCCAATCCAATTGACCAACGGATTAATTGAATTATTTAACAGATATAATTTAAAAGTCTTGTTAAGGCAAACTATAAATACATGTCCAAATATACCATGTAAGGAATTATTGATACAATTATTTCAAGAGCAAGATGATGAAATTACAATCGATTTGATCAATAGGTTAATCAATGAATTTAATCAACAAGAAATATTGACAGTTGCAAAACAAGTAATTAAAACACAACAAATAGATATTATCAAATTGATATCAAAATTAGTTTTAATTCCAAATGATAATGTATGGTTGGTGATTGAAGTTTTAATCGACGTGAATGGGTTGTTATCATTCAACAACCAACAAGATAATTTAATCAAATTAAGTGAAATAATTGAAGATAAGTTGAATTTGATAAAATTAAATAGTTTCAATTTGACTTTAACTAATCAAGTATTATCGAAAAAGAATAAGAAACAATTGGTCACCAATGACATGGATTATTTAACACTTTCAGATAACTCATCATCACAAATTTTGAATAAAGAAAAAATTGATCAAGAATTTATAAATATAAATGAGAAAATTCCAATATATTCAGTCGAGAAACTCGAATTTAATTAAAAAATATAGAACATATAATAGATATAATTACTGAGTTTCTGGAAGTTTCTCTATGAATCCTTATCCTGGCACAATATTTTTTTTTGCAATAAAATACTATGCCTTAATCAACTCAAAAAACCTTCTCAGTAAATTATGAAAGTTTTTCTAAACCGGCAAATACAAATATCTAGTCTTCCAAAGGTGATGTAAAATTAGTTTGCTATCTACAAGGAACATAGCAGAATTATCTTCAAGCTAGCAAAGAAGTTATAAATAACAATAACATTTTGCGTTATTGATGAAAACTTTATACTCCTGTTCGATTACAAATTTAGCTTAACAATTAAGGTTAAATTTTAACTAAAGACATAGATTCTATTTTGAAACAACTGCGTTGTATTGAACTCAAAAGCATATTGTCCAACTTTGTATATCGTTATCAATTCTATTTTTGTAAAAACTAAATCATTCACTTCTTTTGGATTTATTTTGATACTCCATATTCTAGTTTTCAATGTTTTGCATTTTTCGATTTTTATTTTTTTCTTAACAAATCAGAAGTTTTAAATTACAGATTCAAATATAATGTCATCAACACTACAAGCATATAAAAATGCTCTCAGGGCCACCAGAATTGCGTTTAATCAAGATCTACCAGTGTTGAATGCTGCGAGACAACAGATCAAGCTGGAAATTTTGAATAATAAAGCGAACATAAATCAAACCAATGAAGAAATTCAACTAGCAATAACTAAATTAACTGACATAACAAGATTCTTAACTGAAAACTTAGTACAAGGGGAAAAGCAAACCGATGGGAAATATATGTTAAATTTCCATGATAAAATAGAATTAGGAGACAATGAAACGATCAAACAAAATCATAAAAGTAATCTAGGTAGTTTATCAAGTAAGAAAACAACTAAATTAACAAAATAGTATTTAAAAAATATCGTATATATGTTTGTAACACTCATGTAAATAAAAATTTTTCAATTGATTATCATGGCAGAAAAAATAAATAAATTATGGAGGTGCCATGTCAGAATCATCAGCTAGAAGAGATACTCTAATATCAAAATCTTTATCTTATTTACTTCGTCATGGAGCGGAGAAAGAAAAATTAAATATTGATGATCAAGGTTACATACCAGTTAAAGAAGTACTAAATCATCAACGACTTAAAAGCTTCAAGACTACCAAAGAGGATTTGAATCGAATAGTTGAAAATAATGAAAAAAAAAGATTCAATTTAATTCAATTAGAAGATGTCTCATTAATCTGTGCAACTCAAGGTCATTCAATGAAAAATATTGCAAATAATAACTTATCAATCATAGAACTTCAAGAATTAAAAGATTTGAATATATATCATGGTACGTACAAATCTAAATTGAATGTCATTAAAAAATCAGGAGGGTTATCAAGAATGAATAGAAATCATATTCATTTAACATGTGCCGAGTATTCAACTGTTTCCGGAGTTAAAAAAAATTCAAATTGTAGAATCTATTTAAACGTCCAACAATGTTTAAACGAGGGGATCATATTTTATAAAAGTTTGAACAATGTTATATTAACTGAAGGTGATTCAAGCGGATTTTTAAAATGGCATTTAATAGACAAAATATTAGATTTGAATGGTGAAGAAATATGTAAAGACGACATATAAGGAAACTGAATAGGACTTTTTAGAAAAGAACGAGGTATCTTTGGGTTAAATCAACAAAGTCGTGCACAAAGGTTGAACTGGCTGTTATATGCTTACCATTAACTAATAAAGTAAAGTACGTTATTTATTACTACTATTTTTCAAGATTAGAAAATCTACGTCAGTAAGCCGAAAATTTTTGTCTTACTATAAGTTGAACTTATAGCACAAATTTGCTTATAGGTTTCAGATTTCACGCTTCAAAATGTTCATCTAAGTACAGTTTTGGCTATACATGTAAGAGTAGTGTACTTGAACATACTGTAAGCCTCAAAGTATTCGATACGCAAAACAAAACGCATTCAGAAATGAAACTTTATCTGAAACTTTGAAACTTGAAACTTAAATTAAATCAGGCAAATTAACAGAAATTTAATTCTGACAAGTCTGCAAATTTAGTTGATAAAAAATCTCCATGTCTCGATCCAATTTTATCAAAAAAAATTACTAATGTAGAGGTTGCAAATTAGCAATCTTAAATATTGCTGTGGAGGACAAGTATATAAATAATTCTATTGTTTTAATTTCAATTTATAATTTAGATCCTTTCAACACACACATTTAGTATGTAGTTGTAGCATTATTCTATATCTCATCAACGATTTTGTTTCCACATTGGAGTTCTAAGAATTCAAAATGTTGTAATAATCAATCAAGAGGATTGAAAAGAATTCAAATTTGTATGCACTAAAGGGAAAAAAGATTGGTTCTAGATCATCGATTATATACAGGCAATTATCCGTATAATAAAAAATAGACCAAATCTTCAATTCTATTTTAATATGACCAATTTACCCTTTGCAGAAGTGTGAGGTGAAAGACCTTGCTTACGAATTATTTAATTAGTATTGTATTACACTCATTCCATCATTTGCCACTTTCTTTTAGTTTCAAGCACTAGTTATTACTCTCAACACTCAAGTTCTTTAAAAGATCAAGTGTAGTTCTACCAAGCTCCTTCAAAGTTGAGTCAAATATTTTATCAATCAAGGAAATTACAACTTTTATTCCAAAGCATATTATAAACACAATCATTTTTTTAATTTCACATCATTATGTATTCAAACTATCATTCAGCTATAGCATCACCAACTACTGCTTCATCGACTAAACTCGAGACTTCTTTCATGAGAAATAATTCACATTTACACACCATTAACACTCAACTTAATATATCAACAGATGATACAAGCACCAGCGCTATTGATACAAAGTCTCCTTCACACAATAATGAAACCATATCTCAAGATAAAATATGCCAATGGTATTGCTGTTCTTGCGGCCAATCCTACGGATCCGTAATATACAAAGATGATTCATCAAATGCAGCAGCAAACGACAATCACGACTTTCCTTCTAAAAATCATCTTCCACAAGCTAATCAGTTTAATCAAAATCAATCTACTTCATTGAATGATTATATACTAGATAATATAAAATATTATAGTCAGGTGGTGCATCAAAGCCAGAATTCAGATTCTTCTAATAGTGAAGATGTGATAGAATCAAATCATAGTCCTAACCTAATACAACAGTCTTTCAATCCCTCGCCAATGTCATCACCCACTTTTAATACATCTGATAATTATTTTTCATCCAATATAGATTATCAAGATAAATTGATACTTCATATACCGACACGATTCACATGTCATCGTTGCAACCATATGATGTGCCCATACTGTTTGAAATTAAGGTTGAAGGATTTAGATGTCTAAATTACTGAAAATCTGTGAAATAATGACTGACAACGACCAACAACATTTAGATTCACTTACGAAAATTATCGAAAAACATAGCATAGCTGAATAATCATTTGAGCAATACCTTAAAATAATAAAGGTTTGGAGTATTTATTTCTTTTTGCACATAATTTATACGATTTTTATGAATTCTTATTGTAGTTCATCGAAACCGATGTAAGGGCTGTTGCAAAAATCTAAAATTTAATTGATTGTTAGAGTGGCTCAGAATCATGCTCAAAATTCCGGAGCATAACTCCGATTTTAGCTGCAAAAAACTGTTTATTGGTGTCTACCAACAATTTTTGTAAAAGCGACGGTATTCAACTACAATAGCTATTGTTTTGCTTCTAAGGACTTGTAAAATTTATACAAAATGTAGTAACCATTGCCAATAAATATTGCCCTCCTAAACAAAACATTACTTGACAATTGCAGAACAGTCAAGATCCTTGAATGCAATTAAAATAAAGTAGCTGATCTCAGATTGAAACTTTCGTTATCTTTGCATTTGATCGTTGTAGACACAATAAAGTATTTCCGCAATTTAAAGTTTTATTGTTTATATAATACTCCACATTTTCTCACAGTTAGAGTTCATGATTAATTCCGACTAGCAGGTGTTGTTTGGAAGAACAATAATCACTTTTAAGCTTGTAAAACAAAGTTATTTTTTGATCTCAGTTATTTATTATTAATACATGAATTGATATTTTTCTACCATTAGCCAACTACTAAAATTTAGTTCAGTATAAATGGTTATTTGTCAAACCTAATACATACCTTCAAATAAACAATTATGAAATGAAAATATAAAACTCCGAAACGTTTGTGATATTCGAATAACATAAATAATTTAATAATTTCGTATCATATACCCGGAAGGAAATACTTTCTGGCCGAAAATTTGAAAACTATTATACCTAGATTTCAAAATTTTTCTCTCAAATTCTGATTAAATCGCGCGAAATCACTTTATGCCCAAAACTACAAATTGGGATTTCATTAAATCCGAAG
>JAJMBB010000053.1:0-30529 GCA_030565145.1 Insectozyma parachauliodis
CTGCTGCGTCAATAACATTTTCTACTTTATTCTGAACATGGTCTTTAATGTTTCCTGCTGCGTCAACAACATTTCCAACTTTATCTTTGATGTTTCCCGCTGCATCGAAAACATTTTCTACTTTATTTTGAACATGGTCTTTAATGTTTCCAGCTGCATCGACAACATTTCCAACTTTATCTTTGATATTTCCTGCTGCGTCAACAACATTTTCTACTTTATTTTGAACATGGTCTTTAATGTTTCCAGCTGCGTCAACAACGTTTCCAATTTTGTCTTTGATGTTTCCCGCTGCATCAACAACATTTCCAACTTTGTCTTTGATATTTCCTGCTGCGTCAACAAAATTCCCAACTTTGTCTTTGATTTGATCGACTTTCTCATGGACCTGACCTATTGCTTGAACACCGCTCTGAGCTTGGTCTTTAATTTTGCCTATTGTGTCTTCCACTTTGTCATCAATTTTGTTTTTGATATTTTGAGCTCCATCAATTACTTTATTCACACTGTCAACTTTATCTTTCACTTGTTCAACGCCATTTTGAACTTGATCCTTTACCGATCCCACGGCATCAACTGCACTTTGAACTTTATTCTCTACATTCTCTTTGACGTTGTTAGCAGCATTAACAACATTTCCAATTTTTCCGCCAACATTGACAATTTTTTCCGCTTCATTTTGAACTTTGTTAAGAACACTTGTACCTTTATCAATACCTGATGCTACGCCATTATTTACCGCGTTTTGAGCCTGAGCTTTGATATTTTCACCGGTGTTAACAACCTTATTAACGGTACTTCCAGCATTTTCTTTCACCTTTTGAGCACCGTCGTTGATTTTCTGCACTGCATTATTCCCAACCTCTTTAGTACTGTCTTGAGCATGTTGAATAATGTCAATATATTTGTCAACAACCCCTTTGCCGGTATCGATGCCAGCATTGACTACTTTGTTGTTCACAATATTGTTGGCTCCTGAGTTTATATTGTTAGAAACAATATTGTTGCCAAATAAAGCATTAGCTAGACTTATTGAAAATACAATAACTGAAAGTGAGTTACTCAATCTCATTGGAGTCCAAAATGTAAAATTTCAAAGGTAGGATGGACCTGCTAGTTGTATAAATATCATTAAAATCGATGTAGTAACATCCTATCAAAGGTAGCATCATCCTAGAATGTTGCAAAAATAAGGATAATAATTCATGAATTTGTTGATGCGTGATTGAAAATAAAATAATCAATCTCAGTGTTGCAGAAAATACGATTCGTAAAAAACAGCCTTTTTTTTTTGAAAAAATGAAAATTTCTGTAAATATTGCAGTGTTTCGTACTCATGAGTATTGTCTTAAGGTGAAGTGTAATGTCAAGATAGATTATGTCTCCGTTGTTTAATGTGATATTAATGATAATCTGTTATTAGATTCTTGTTGGCTGTTTTTGAATTAAAGACTTTTCTGCAACCCGCCTTTACTGCAGTTAATTACATTTCTAAATATAGTCAGAATTCAACCTAAATGAAAAAATAAATTGGTTTTGAATTATAATAAATTTATTTAAATTTTCCATCCTTTCAAATTTTTCTTCGATCATGATGACTGTGTTGCCAATAATGAACATGAGTTTATTATTTTAGGATTTTTGAACTATCTTTTTAGTCAATGATCATCCCGAAAGTTGTAGAAAATAAGAAGGAAACTAGATCTTTTCTTTTTGATATCTGAGCAAATTAAATGCAACAAGTAGCTGTAGAAAGCCTTCTATCTTTATATTGACAAACTTCACACTATTTTTTCATTATCTTTCTGAAATCGTAAAAGTACTCAAAGTGCTATTTTCAGCATTGTTGTGAGAATCTTTAATAGCTCTGGTACCAATGATCAGCAATTTTATTCTAGGTTAACTGTTTTGGTCACAGCATCATAAATGTTGAAGCAGAGTTATTTTCAAATATACATTCAGGTTCGTTAATACATGAAATCATTTAATAAGCTGTAATCAAAAAAAGTGTAATAACTCCTAGTGAAGACTAAATTCATCACAATTGAAAACAAATATTGTAATTTTATTGATGTATTAAATCTGAATTTTAATATTATGGCTACTGTTCTTATACTTCACGAGGCTCTTTGCTATTCTCGAGAAACTACTTGTCGATAGTAGTTGGTTGCAAGAAATTGTAGATTATTAAAAATATTTTTGGTGCGTGTGTAAACATTTTACACAGATAGACCTTCTTCTTTTATAATTCATGAAATTGTCAAATTTACTGATACCGTAAAGACTTATCTATTATCAAATTCAACGTACATGATGAAAACTGAAAAACCAAAGTTATAAATACCACACGCTATTACCAAGCTGGTCCTGGATTCTGAAAAATGGCTTTCAATTACGATAGACGCTGATTGTTGACAAAGCTTTTTTCAAATTTAATTCAAGCATCATTATGGAAAACCTATATATAATCATATACAAGATTATCATGTCTTTATCAAGATAGTTGTAATTAGATTAATTCCAAGACCTAGAGCAAAGTCACTATTTATGATGAGGGTAACGTTGATGATCAGTGTTTCAAATATCCTAGTGTTTTTATAAATCAAATAGGTATACAGATTGTATAAAATGCAAGTACTCATCCTGGTGTTACAGTTAAATCGGAGCAAGAAGTGTGGCTGTCTTCTTGGTTCTTGATTTAATTCCAACTGTAACATTTTAGGTCGCGAACAAAGCTATTTCTTGGTGCTGTTTTTGTCGGTTTTTTGGTATAACCAAAAAATATTGTCGTTTTGGCAACCGGAGGTTAGGCCCGTGCCGTTGCGGAAATTAGTACTCAAATGCAACAGCGCGCTGATGCCAGCCTTCAAATGATGCGCTTGGCCCGCGCGGTTGCTAGGGCTAGTTTTGAAACGCAACGGTATTTGGCGTCAGCTGCCAATGGATTTTGGGCTGACAAGTTAAAAAAATTGGGTCTACTTTGTCGTCAAAACTTGGACTCGAGCGCAACGGTGCTTTGTGGCCAAATGCCGTTTGACCTCGAGTTGATGAGTCGACCTGAAAGTAATTTGGGCCAACACTAACGCCGAGACTGGGTTCAAACTTGCGTGTTTCTTCAATATAATTATGTAGCTCTTAACTCAAATGTATAATAAAGTACTAATAAAAATGTAAGAATACACATGGTACTGAACATAAGAAACAATATTATACACGGTGTTGGCAATTTTTGGTTCAGAATTATGTTCCATCAAAAGAATTTACAGAAAAAACAAGTATAATGTATAATTGAATAAAAACCCTTGCCGGTATAATTTATTTGATTCATAAATCGGTTCGTTTACTTTCAGCTTCTAGCTAGGGTAAAGTTGGTTCTTTTGTACCTAACTGTTTTAATCGCAAGGGTTTATGCATGCATGCAGCCGGGTTCATACTACAGGAATTACCCGTCGGCGTTATTCATCGCACAACTACATGCTTTCGAGAAAAAAATTTGGTACTGTGTTATTTTTTTTCTAGGTAAATTTTGTTCTATCAGAAGTCCAACTATATTTTCGTGAATTTAATATTTGAATTTAATTTCAAAATCAGATCATTGTGAAGGGAGAAACGAGACTTTGGATAAGCAATGGATTCTAATTTGATATTGGAATGTTTTGCTGGTACTTTACAAAATGATCCGAATTTGAGAAACCAAGCTGAAACTAAACTTAAAGAATTATCTTTGACCCAAGGCTTTCTCAGTGCATGCTTAGATATCATTGAAAATAACTCCACTATATTGGCAGCCAAAAAATCAAGTGCTGTTTATTTCAAAAACAGAATTATTCGCTTTTGGAATTCAAAAGATCACTCACAGTATAAAATCAGCGACGTTGAAAAAGAGTTAATTAAAAGCAGAATTCTAAATGTTTTGATCATAAGCGATTATAGTATCAAGCAACAATTGATCCCAGTCATAAGGTTGTTGATTTCAGTTGAATTTGATAAATGGGATGGGTTATTAGAGCAAACTGGGAATCTATTACAAACTCAACAAGAAGAACAGTTATATACGGGAATGCTATGTTTTTCAGAAATAACAAGAAAGTTTAAATGGACAGACAATGAGAGTAGAAAATTGAAGTTGTATCCAATTATAGATCAAGCATTTCCTTATCTATTGAAAGTTGGAGAAGGTATATTGAACGAAGAAATTAATGAAATTAGAGCCGAGATCTTGAAATTGATATTGAAATGTTTCAAGTTTGTAACATACTATGATTTACCTGAGCCTTTGAGGTCAAAAGATCAAATTTTGAATTGGAGTAAGTTTCACGCACAAATTATAAATTTAAAACCTCCGAGATACATTGTTGAAAATGATTTATCCGAACAAGAGCGATCATTTTGTCAAATAAGTAAATGTTACAAATGGTCAATTGCAAATATTTACAGATTATTTGCTCGTTATTCATCTTCATCAAATAATTTAACCAAAAAATTTAATTACGCAGAGTTTAAAGAAATATTCTCACAAGAAATAATACCATATTTTATAAATCAATATTTATCAATAATTGAGCAGTATTGTAGAAATGAAAGATGGTTGAGTATATCATCTTTATATCAATTGATTGAGTTTTTGAATCAATGTTTGATTGATAAATCAAGTTGGATAATCATAAAACCATACTTTGAAACGTTGATTAGTCATTTCATTTATCCAATAGTCATACCAAGTAAACAATATTTGGAAATATATGAAGAAGATCCTCAGGAATATATCAATTTGGCATTTGATCAAAATGGTGAAACTTTGGAGTCCTCGGCTTTGGAGTTCATTACTACTTCGTTATATAAAAGACCCAAAGCAACACTCGAAACAATTACTCACTTTTTGTTCACAAAATTAACAGAACTATCCGAATTACAAGAGGATATAGAGGTAGCTAAAAAGAAAGAAGGAGTTTTCAGAATTTTAGGTATAATTCATGGGTTTTTACCAAAAGATTTCACTATTGAACCATTATTATCAACTTTAGTTATTCCAAACTTAAATTCGTCATTTGACTTTTTAAAGGCAAGAACAATTGAAGTTATTGGAGAATTTTCAGACAAAAATTTTGATCCTGAATCCTTGCTGATAATTATACATGGAATTTTGAACAATTTTGATGATAATAGCGAAATTAGCTTACCTGTTCAATTTCGAAGTGCGTTAGCAGTTCAGGCATTCATAACTAATGATGAGTTCAAACAAGTTTTATCAACAATTGTTCTACAAGTAATGTCCAAGTTATTAGAATTATCAAATGAGATTGATAACGATTCTATATCAGCAATAATGCAAGAAATTGTGGAGAATTTTTCTGAGCAGTTACAACCGTTTGGTGTTGACTTGATGAGCAAATTAGTCTCTCAATTTATGAGATTAGCAATAGAAATTAATGAATCATCACAAGTTGATATTGATGAATTTGATGGAAACTATGACGATCAAGGTGATAAATCATTAGCAGCTATAGGTTTCTTAAACACAATGATAACTGTATTGTTATCATTTGAAAATTCGCTCGACATATGTATCAAATTAGAAGAAATTTTTTCTCAAGTTATTAAATATGTGTTAGTTAATCAAATGGATGAGTTTTTTGCAGAAATTGGAGAGTTGATTGAGAATTCTACCTTTTTGTTGAGAACAATTTCTCCTACAATGTGGCAAAATTTTGAGTTATTATATCAATCATTTGAAATAGGAGCTGCAACAATGTATATTGAAGAGTTATTACCAAGTTTACAAAATTTGTTAATATTTGGTGAGCCAAATGATACACAAATTGAAAAGTTTTATAAAATTTTCCAAATAATGACCGATGGAGCTGATGAAGACGTTGGATACAACGATTTGATATCGTCATTTGAATATGCTCAAACTTTCATTTTAAGTTTAAAAGCAAAATCAAAACCTTATTTGCATAACATCATTGAAATTGTGTTTAAAAACTATCAAATAGGCGATGGTAAGAAAATTTCAAGTAATTTCGTAATTGATAGTAATAATGTCATAATTGCAGGGTTAATTTGTGATACAAATAATATTTTACAAATTCTTTATAATTCAGGTATGAGTACCAAATTTTTAAATAAATGGTTTGAATTGGTACCAACATTTACAAGAGTTTATGATTTGAAATTGTCATCAAATTCAATTATAAATTTGTTGCTGTTAGATTTAGATGAATCAACGACTTTGAAATTATTCGAAAATTTGATATTATTATTGAAGAAGTTACCATCAGCAATTGAAAAATTGGAACAAAAGAGAAAAAATTTCACTGAAGCTATACCTGTTAATGAATGGGAAGATGAAGAAGGAGGACAAATAGATCAGCATATTGTTACGAAGGAAGATGAAGAGAATTGGGAGGATGAAGGAGAAGATGAAGCAACTAAAGAATATATAAATTTTTTGAATTCCGAAGATGAAAAAATTAATAAAATGGGTTACTTCGATTCAGATGAAATCGTGTATGAAGATCCATTGGTTACAACTCCATTAGATTCTTTAAACATTTTTCAAATTTTTAAACAGTTCATTTCAACTTCATCAAAATCAGAGAGTTTGATATCCACATGCTCTGAAGATGACAAGAAATTTATAATTGATGTTATGAACATTGCTTAAAAAATAATATATATATGTATAGAAAAGTAATTTATATATCTATTCTAATAATTGTTTTAATTTATTTTGTTGATTTAATTGTTGTAAATCGGAATTGCCACCAATATGTTTACCATTTATAAAAATGTTCGGAACAGTGCTTTGACCAGTTAATTCAGCGAGCCCTCTTTGAATAGTACTACCTTGATCTAATAAATTTAATTCAATAACTTTGACATTTGGTGTATTTAAAGTATCAAATAAATTCTTAGTTTGAGTACAATAAGGACAGTAAGTTTTTGAATATACAACTATTCTATTTGAGCCTAATGTATGTTCTATATCTTTCTTAATTTCAATTGGAACCGGCTCTGATTGAAACCATGATGAAATCCATTGAAACATGATGTTTGATGTTGCTTTAAATCGGTGTGCGCAAGGGCAAAAAAATTGATAAAGAGGTAAGATTATTGTGGAGATTATTATTTATTATATTATATTTAACAAATCTTCGTAATTTAATTCATCATCACCGTAATTTTCAACAACTATGTTGCAATTATCTAATATGTAATTGGATAGCTTGTCTAGCTTATCATCTGTAATTTTTCTTTTTGGAATTTCAATTATATTTTGCTTGAACTTTTTATTATTAAATTTGAAACTAGCGTATTCTTTTGAAGTTTCTTCATTATCATTTTCTATGAATTTAACTTCACCAGATTCTAAAAGTTCAAAGTTTTGTATTTCAAATTCATTTCTTGGATGTGCCTTAGTTTCAATTTCTTTATATGTTAAATCTGAATAAGTTGATGTTATGCAATGAGACAGGTAGTGATTTAAAGATGGAAATTTTATATCCAAATTCAATTTTGAATCCAGTTCAAAATTTAACTTATCAATCAATTTTGATATAGCTTTGTTTATGAATTTCAAATTCTTTGTAAATATATTATGCTTCATTAATTGAACAGAATTAAACCATGCAATATTGAAATATTTTTCGTCTTGATAGTAAACATCATCATTATCTTGAGTTGATATTGAGATGATATTGTATGAATCTATAGATTCATGAATTTGGCGTATTAAGTTTTGTTGATCTAAACCTTCATTTGGACCTACAATAATTAAATCAACGTTGAATTCTGGATAATATTTAGGAATTAATAGATTCAAACCTATGTTCAAAGTATTAATTGGTGAAGAGTTTATATACCAACAATCTGAATCTAAAGGATCTTGACCATACTGTGTATTTACAATAGGATTGAATTTGGTTTCTTTTATTGGTTTGATTACATTTTTGGCCCCCTTATTATTAATATTTCTTAATTTCTGATAATAGCTTTGATGAATTTGTAATAAATGACCGTGTGCGCCACCATCATTAATGTTGTTCTTTTTGTATTTGGGTAACTCGTCATTTGAGATCACTTTGTTATTATTGTTGTACAATGGTGCCATCAATACGACATTGTGGTTGTTTTCTTTAAGGTGTGAGTACAAGAACCTGGTGTTTTTGGAAACCCAACTATCAGTTGAAGATATTAAAATATTTAAAGAACAGACTGCTGCAAAAGTATAAGCAAATGAGATTAGTAGTGATACTCTCATGAATAAAGCGACTATTATGACTGTTGTGAAAAGGACAAGTGAGAAAAAGAAAAAGAACGTAGTATCTTCATCGCAAGACCGACAGGATTTTGTATAAACATTCTGTAATTAAGCTTTGATGAAAACGTGGTGGATGGTTGTGAATAAAATAGATCAAACGCACGACACCTTAAAATGTAAAGACCCACATGTCTAGACAAATTTGTAACATTCACACGATAAGTTAATAAACCATCTTGTGTAATATACAAAGCTATCAGCTTCTCATACTATTATCAAATTGTATGGTGACTTAACAAATACTGTTGTCAAGATATTGCAGCATATAAATGTAGTTCATAAAAAAAAATTTAGCAGTTAAATAATATGTGGCTATAAGCAAGATAGCGTAATGGTATGTATTTGCGCACGTGAATCGTAAGTAGAATCTGTCAAAGTGTAAAAATGCACCTTTTGGATTGCCGCTCGCCGTTTGTGAAACCGTTTTGATATTGCAATTGACAGTGCGAAAAAATAACAGAATACGACTGCTGATTTTTTAGCACGCCTTTTTTGCAATCTTCGGGGTAAGTCACCATAAGTCAAAACACATTACTATCACTTATCCAGATATGTAGAACATTTTAATATAAATTTGTATGGTTCCTACATAATATATTCATTTGATAAAAGAATAAATTTTTGTGAATAAAAGTGAGTCGCAATAGCAAAAAAAGGCAAAAGTTATAGTAACTTCCATACCAATAAGTAAAATTCTAACTTAAGAATGTTCAACCACAACTAAAATTACCTAATTTATTGCTCTTGTCCATGTATCAAGAAATTTAATACTTTTTAGATATTAAAATGGTTTGTGATCGTACAATTGACATAAATGATATTTTATTAGCGCCTATGTACGCCAGATCAGCGTGTAGATATTTATAATGATTAACTTCATTTAATATGAACTACACATAAAGCAAACATTATGCCTCGATATTTCAACTCGAACGCTAATACCTCACCTTAGCGCCATTAAAATTGATAATCACTTTAGAAACCAAACTGATGCGCGTAAGATCATATAGGTTACATTCTTAGACGATATGGTAATTTTAACCATTCCAATATTTAAACTCTTCATTACTGTTCCCAAACTTCTGTAATTCTAGAATCTTGGAAGTAATTAGTAAAATTACGCTGATTCATACTAATGAAAAAAATACTCACAAATTTTTCAACACCATACTCACTGAAAAAGGATATGTTCAAAGAATTATGAGTAAGTCTAAGTACTATTTATTTTGAATCTGATATATATTGAAAAGGTATTAAAAACTGGGGTATTCAAATTAAAAGAAATGAGGTTACGAAGAAGAAAAGGACAAAACGATTACCGTTTTGACTTGAACCGCCTGTAAATAATGTTTGGATTGTTGAAATTGATAATGACAGTGTTTTTGATTTACCAGTATGGAATGCCAAATCTTTCGTACTCGTGCTTAAGAATGACTTTGTATCTGGTGCAGTAGTTAAAGTTGTGATTGTAGCATAAGTTGATTTGAATTTTGACAAGGTGCTAAAAAGCTCAGTTGTAGCTGAAATGCTTTGTAATTCAACTATTTTAGCAGGAGTGGCTAACGCTTGGCTAGTTTCATTCAAATAACGAAAGTCAGAATTGGTAGGTGAATAAGTAGTAGTAGTTGGTACATATTTTGTTTCATTTTTATAATGATTCAAAAAGTTGGTTGCAACAACCAATTCTTCTGATTTTTCAGTCACTAAATCAAAAACTTTAAAAGTTGAAATAGGTGAACTTGTATTTTCTTCTTCATCAATAGTGAAAGTGACGGTAGTAATCACAGTTGATTCGTTTTCAGTGATGGTTTTTTCAATTACTTGTAAAGTTTCAGTGCAAGTTGATAAAATAGTTTCTGTAACAACTGCATTATCAACTGTTTTGGTTGTTTCCTTTTCTTTAGTGACAATTCGAGTTATGCAAGTTGATGATTTTTGAGTCAGAAATGGATTCGAAAGTGACAGTGAAGATAATGTATCACATTTGAAATTGTCTTCACATGATGCTACAGTTGCAGTGATAGTGATAGTGCTTTCAGTTTCAGCAACAAAAAAAGGAATTGCTGCAATGGATGTGGAGGAATCTAATTTTAAAGTTTTAATAGAACCAGGATTATTTAAGCTGACACTACACGAACTTGCAATCAATTTTGTTGATGATGAGTTTGAATTTGAGGATGAAGACAGAGTACTTGAAATTGTTGTCGTATATACAACATTCGAGCTGAATTCCAGGCTTGAAATTAATTTAGATGAAGTAAATGAATTTGTTTCTGAGCTAGAGACTGATGGACCAACTTCACTTGAAATAGTTTCAGATGTTAAAGTTGAAAATGCTGTTTCGAAACATCTTGATGATATGATTCGATCACTTGAAAGGAATGTATTT
Source organism: Insectozyma parachauliodis (assembly GCA_030565145.1). NCBI lineage: Eukaryota > Fungi > Ascomycota > Pichiomycetes > Serinales > Debaryomycetaceae > Insectozyma > Insectozyma parachauliodis. The sequence goes on from JAJMBB010000053.1 coordinate 10,713, forward strand.
GAAGTGGTATTGATGGTCAAACTTGGAAAAAATAGGCTTGATTCAAAAGAGCCTGAACTCAATGCAGTTAAGCTAGATCCGCTATAAGTAAGCTCAGAAGCCGATTCCAATAATTCTGAGCTAAAAAATGATGAAATTGGTTCACTTGATATGCTATCGGTGGTATAAGTAGAAAATCTTGAGCTTGTTGAGCCTGAAGTGCTTGAAACAATAGAGTTAGATCCACTATAAATATAATCAGATTTTGAATTTGAAACTGCTGAGCTTGAAATTGATGAAACCAGAGTTGAGCTTAAAGTTGATGACACTGACTCACTTGATGTGCTTTCGGTAGTAGAAGAAATATAACTTAAGCTTGTTGAGCCTGAAGTAATTGTGCTTGAAACAATAGAGTTAGACTCACTATAAATATAATCAGATTTTGAATTTGAAACTGCCGAGCTTGAAATTGATGGAACCAGAATTGAGCTTGAAGTTGATGACACTGGCTCACTTGATGTGCTTTCGGTGGTAGAAGAAATATAACTTGAGCTTGATACAATTAAACTGGATTCACTTTGACTAGACTCGGAAAATGAATTCGATAATATTGAGCTTGAAATAATTGAGCTTAAAGTTGATGAATCTGGCTCACTTGAAATACTATTGGTGGTAGAAGAATAGCTACTTGAATATGACTCAATCGAACTAGAACCACTTTGACTAGACTCAGAAACTGAATTTGATACGGTTGATGTGGTAGATGAACTTGAAGTTGATGAAACTGGTTCACTTGATGTGCTATCAGTAGTAGAAATGGAATCACTTTAACTTGATACAATTGAGCTATATTCATTATAACTAGGCTCAGAGACCGATTTTGATAATGTTGAGCTTGAAGATGATGAATCAATAGTTGAACTACAACTAGAAGAAGTAGATTTGCTCAAGGTAGAATCAGTAGTTGAGCTTTCTATATCAGAGCATAGCTTTGTTTTACACGCGGCATGTAAATAACTCTCAATATCATCAATACCGCTGTGAATATGTTCTTTAACACTAGTAGCATGGTCTTTGAAATGATCAATTTTGTCAATAAAATGTTCAACTTTATCACCAACGTGGTCCTTCACTTTTTCAATTTTATTCTCAAGATGTTCCTTAGCATGGTCAGCAACATTGTGAAGATGTTCAAACTTATTTTCAGTAATTTCAATTTTATTCTTCGTAGATTCAGGTAAGTTCCCAATGTGATCCTTCACTTTCTCAATTTCATTTTCGACATGCTCCTTAACATGATCAGCAACATTGTGAAAATGTTCAAACTTATTTTCAGTGATTTCAACTTTATTCGTAGTGTAATCAACTTTGTTTCCAATGTGATCCTTTACTTGTTCGATTTTATTTTCGACGTGACTAGCAACACTATCAACTTTGTTCCCAATATGATCAACTATCGTATCAATAACCTTATTCTCTAAGACCAAAGCATCAACAATAACCGATGAGAAAATAGCAAAAGTGATTGAACACAAAAATTTCATAGTACGCAAATAATTGAAATTTATTTGATAATCAACTTTCTAGTAGCTTTTATATCAACAAAATTAATTTAAAACAAATCGAACAGTATAATCTCGACATAATGAATTCAAGCATTATACTCATTCTCAATTGCTGCAAAACAAAACATGAAAAAAGCTTGAAACGAAATTATTTTCTCGCGTGTTTGGTGCAACAGAAAAAATACGCTTGAAGTGTACTGAAAAATTGTGCATTTTATCTAGATTGAGAAATAGAATATTATTATTATAATATAATCAAGCTTCTGAAAATACTGGAAAGTCTTATTCAAATTAGTAGCTTATTGTGTTGAACCCTAATTAAGGTCAATTTGACCCCATACAATATTGATGTTTTCAAGAATCGCTAATTAGCGACAGGGTTAAGTAAACGTGCATATATAACGCAATATTGGCGTGAAACTAGATGCTTCAACGGGAAAAGTTAAATTAGCATTATATCTATGAATTTAATATTGAAGAAACATAAATGAATAGCTTTGAAAAAGTTCTCAAATCATTCAATTATCTTTCTCTGAAACGATGATGATTTAGTTTTTGGCAATTCAATTCACATTTAATTTGTTGATAAGATCGTGAAAGTTTAATCATATAAGGTAGAACTTGTTTTCGGCATTGCAAAAAATTATATCACTTTAATGTATAAATACAAAATTAAATTGGCTATTATTATTTTTAATAATTTAACTTACCTTTCAGGTTTTTCAAAAAAAAAACAATAAAGTTGTATGTTGGATGCAAGATCGTAAATGTAGAAACTCAGGATCTTTACAGTTTAAAGTGCACGAGAATAGTCTGGTTCATGCTCACAAATGTAGATCTGAAAATTAGAATCAAACAAGTTGTCAAAAAACTGTAGGCTATCCTTTTAAAGCAAGAGAAATAATACCTAACAGGACTATTCAAATTGATTTCTGCTAATCTCCTTTTCGATTAAACTTTGTTTTGTATACCGTAGAAGGAAAGCCACCCTGACTAACATCCGTGACTAATTCTTTTGTCAGTGTTCTATAGATATACATCTTCAATGTTGATTTTGTTCAAGAAATTTTTCACTTTCAATTATTTGTATCTTATTACAACCTGGTCACTACCTACAAATCAAATTGGTTGAAGTCATAGACTCTTAACGTATAAAGCCGAGCTAAATCGAGAACATTATTGATATCTCAAATTGATAATTGTGTCTATTTACTATTTATTCGAGAATTATAAAGCTAAAACTTTTCTTGAAGCTCTCATAACAACTTCGGTATCTGGGAAAGCAAAATCTTCCAATTCTTTAGCGTATGGAGTTGGAACTTCACAACCAGTGACTCTTTCAACTGGAGCATCCAAGTAATCGAAACCATCTGATTCCATAATTTGAGCACAAATTTCGGAACCAACACCAAATGCAGGGAAACCATTTTCAACAGTAATCAAATGGTTTGTCTTTTTAAGAGATTCAATGATGGTTGGGACATCCAAAGGTTTAATTGATCTCAAATTAATAACTTCAGCTTTGACACCATATTCTTTTTCTAATTTTTCGGCTGCTTCCATACAGAATTTGACTGCTCTGGAATGACCAACAATGGTTAAATCTGAACCTTCTCTTTCTATATTAGCTTTACCGATTGGTAAGATAAAATCATTGGCTAAAGCTTTTTCGCTCATTTCAAATGATTCACCATAAGCAATTTCATTTTCTAAAAAGACGACTGGATTTGGATCTCTAATAGCAGCTTTTAACAAACCTTTGTAATCTTCGGATGAATATGGTGATAAGACTTTCAAACCAGGAATAGAACCGTACCAAGCAGCATAACATTGAGAATGTTGAGCTGCGACACCAGCAGCAGCACCGTTTGGACCTCTGAATGTAATGTTACAAGGTTGAGTACCACCAGACATGTAATAAGTTTTTGCAGCAGAATTTAAAATATGATCAATAGCTTGCATAGCAAAATTGAAAGTCATGAATTCTAAAACTGGTTTTAAACCATGTAAAGCAGCTCCAACAGCTAATCCTGTGAAACCCATTTCGGTAATTGGGGTATCAATGACTCTTCTTTCACCAAATCTATCCAATAAACCTCTACTGACTTTATAAGCACCATTATATTGACCAACTTCTTCTCCCATTAAAAAGACATCGTCATCCAAATCTAATTCTTCAGCTAAAGCAGAGTTTAATGCATCTCTAACGGTCATTTCTTGTGGACCAGCTTTAGAATTGTTTTGACGTAAACCACCTATTGATGAGGATCCTAATATAGTGTTCATTCTCATAGATTGATAATGACCTATTTTAGAAGATGATGATGGTAATTGTATATTTTTATTGTATTTTAAGGCTTGTGCTGCTAATTGAGCAGTTTTAGCAACGGATGAAGGAGCCATAATTGATATATTAATTGTAATTAATGACTATTGTGTGCGTGAATGTAGAATGAATAGTTTGAAAAAGAATTGGTGGGTTGATGATGATGGTGTGTTGTTGTTGATGGATGAGTAGATAAAAAGAATTTTGTTAGAGATGGTATTACTGTAGGGTATTAAAAAATTAACTATGATGAATAAGTATTGAATTATTCGCACTAACAAAATTTTCATACTGTAATTATTTAGGAAAACATCAATCCGATAAAATTCAATGGATTTTCAACTCCGATCTGGAGTGCTACCAGATGTTACAGGATTTGACTACTATTATTCAACTAATGCCAATTACCTTAGATTTTGAGAGATTCTTATAATTCTTAAAAGAAAACCCAAATCTTAGACCATAATTTATGGATTTATTTCTAGAGTTTTGAATTTTAATTAGTATCAATAATTATGGAGAGAATCTCGAACTGATGGGAAGCTGGGATTTAACCCATGCAAATACCATGATCATTTATGTATTCTTCTTTATTCACCAGTAAAAAACACATTATGTCTATTTGAAATACTTTGGCATGCTTTTCAATCAACTAATATCTTGAAAAGTAGGTCTGATCATTTCTTTCAATACATTTCAAGATTTGTTTCATATGTACTAAAATGAAGTTTTGCATTCAAACTTAAAGTTGTGCTAATTGTCTTTTGTGTGTTTTTCAAATATTGGGTGCAAAAAATAAAAAGTGATACGTTATACTTGGGCTTGAATTTTGTAGCCAAAATAAATGTAATAAGTTTTACTACCTTTAGTTATTCTTTTTACAAGAGCTTAAGTACGCGTAATGAATATTGTTGGCTATTGGTTGTTGATTGTTGGCTGTTGTAGCTTTTTTTTTGGTACATACGTCTGACCCCGGGCTCTTTTCCCCTCCGTACGAAAACCAACAAAAATACGAATCCAAGTCTACTCTTCGTTTACTGATACGAGAGTCAACGCATTTGGCGGGTCCATTAACGAAATCTCACTATTGTGATAAAATAGCGCTTATATATTCTCATACATATCTATGGTACTGGTTTATCAGAAAAAAAATAACAAATAATCAGCCTTATATTACTAAATGATAAAGATCTTACGTCAATCCAAATTTAAACCAAGAATCAATTCTCGGTTAGTCAGATTTAACTCACAAGTATCAAATAACTTTCATAAACCAGATAAAGCAGGTTCTCAGCAACCTGCTGATGCTGCCGATGCAGCAGCTACGATTCTAGCTGAAATGAGAGATGCACAGATTAACCCTAACAAATCAACATGGATTGATGCGTTGAAAGAACAAGAGAGGTTGATAAAAGAAGGTAAAACTATTGATTCATTCAATTACGTTGACCCTGTAACTACTGAAGTTGGCGAAAAAACAAGAGCTGATTCATTTACTTATTTGGAATTACCCTTCAAACAAGATAGATGGTTATGTGATGCCTATATTAATGCATTTGGTAGGTTAAGAGCAGGACAGTTGTTTCAAGATTTGGATGCTTTAGCGGGAAGAATAGCTTATAGACACTGTTCCCCTGCCGAACCAGTTAATGTAACCGCAAGTGTTGATCGTATTTATATGGTGAAAAAGGTTGATGAAATTGAGAAATATAATTTTATTTTAGCAGGATCTGTTTCTTGGACTGGACGTAGTTCAATGGAAATTACTGTAAAAGGTTATGCATTTGAAAACGATAATGATTATGATAAAAATAATATAACCCTTGATTCATTACCAAAAAAAAATGTATTTTTGACTGCTAATTTTACATTTGTTGCTAGAAATCCAATTACTCATAAATCTTTTGCAATCAATAGATTATTACCAATCACAGAACAAGATTGGATTGATTATAGAAGAGCAGAAAGTCATAATGCCAAAAAAAAGTTACTCGCAAAGAATAAAAGCACTATGGAACCAACAAGTGAAGAACTGAAATTGATTTATGAAATGTGGAAGTCAAGTAAAACCTTATTACTTGGTGAAAATAATGAAAATAAAAATGTTGATGGTTTTCAATTTATGAAAGACACAATTCAAAAGTCAACGTTATTCATGCAACCGCAATATAGAAATAGACATAGTTATATGATCTTTGGAGGTTACTTATTAAGGCAATCTTTTGAATTGGCTTATTGTACAGCTGCAAGTTTTTCATCCGCTGGCCCAAGATTTGTAAGTCTAGATTCGACAACTTTCAAAAACCCCGTACCTGTCGGTTCTGTTTTAAGTATGAATGCTTCAATTTGTTATACTGAACATTTACATGATCTTACTGAAAATCATGATGCTGATTCACCATTTAATTTTAGATTACCCGCTACAAATAAAATCTCAGAGAATCCAAATGCATTTTTATCTGAATCAGGTACGTTAATACAAGTTAAAGTTGATACATTTATTCAACATTTAAAAAGCTCAATCAAAAAGCCTGCTGGAACATTTATCTACTCATTTTTTGTACCTAGTGATAGTTATGGAAATAATAAACCTGGCTATTGCTCGGTCATACCTCAAACTTATTCAGAAATGATGACTTATATAGGTGGTAGGAGAAGAGCTGAAGATACTGCATTATACGTAGAGACATTACCAAAATTGGATAAATCATAATATATATATTAACAAATATAAACTTTACATTTTAAAATCAAACAAATAAAGAATAACACCGTATTAAATTAATTATTGCTAGAAGTAAACATGGAAAAACAATTTAAAAGCAAACAAATCAAACAACAAACTTAATCACTCTCATCTTGAATCGTAGCAAATTCTTCTTTGTGATGATAATCAGGTTCATATGCACTTTCTCTCAAACTACCACGTCTGGTAAACTCAACTAATTTAGCTAGTTTATCAATATTTATTGAGTTTTTACCTAATTCTCCAACTGTTTCATGGTTGTTCTCCGGTAGTATATCCAAATGATTATCAACGATATTACCATCGCTGTCTAGTCTTTGTAAATTTTGAGATGAGTCTCTTTTTAGATATCCATTAATTGAATTTGAGCTGGGGAATTGTGATGATGAGGAGTTTGAGTTTCGATAATTGTCTTCATTAATTTTTGAGTTGAATAATGCAGCTGTTGCAACCGTGGCTACTGTAGCAGTACTAATTCTTGCTTGTGATCTCCATGATTCAGTTGTAGTTGGTGGTATTTTCAGTTGTTGTGGTTGTGCATGTTGTTGTTGTTGTTGGGCGTCATAGTAAGAATCTTCACTGGATTCTACATGAGTTAAGGAAGATGATGACGATCTATTGTCTAATTGATCTAACTTCATGATGTTTACACTGGCGGTGTCTTCTTTTGGATCTTTAGGTAAGCCTAAACCATCTGCACTAGTGGCTGTTGAATCATCTGTGAGACCTTTTTCGTTATCATTTTGTTTTCTTCTTTTTAAGCAACAAGCAAGAATTAAAGCAGCCACTATCAAAACAAATAATGGTATACCTACTCCTAAACCAATGGCTAATCCTTTATTACTTGTGCTTTTGTGATGAGTTGCTCCTGATGTTGAAGTTGAAGTTGAAGTTGAGGCAGCGGCGGTACTACTAGGACCTGTACTCAGACTGGCACTCAGCTGTGTACTCAGGCTTGAACTTAGACTTGAAGATGTGATTTGATCAACTCCTTTGATCTGAAACAGTTTAGTTTCTTCTTCATTGTCTAAATCAGCATGAACTTTGACTTGTAAATTTGTAAAATCTTTCGGTGTCAACCCATATAATGTCTTGTTTGAATCATTGTATTCTAACCAATTTGAGTCGATTTCGACGTCAATTTTTGTATTGTTGAAGTCAGTGAAATATGTTGGTAATATTTCGTATTCAAAATATTTACCTTTTGTTGCATTGACATCTCTGAGATTTGATGTAAATACTGTATCCAAAATGTCAAATGAATATGGAATTTCAACTGAGTTTCCATAAATATCATCCACTGTAATTGAAAAATTATCAAATGTTGAGCTATTAGGAAATTGACCGGTTAAAACATAATTATCATTCAATTGCAAATAATTTGGTAAATCATTTGCATACACATTAGAAATGTTTTGTTTTGAAATATTGACTCCATCAAGATAGACTTTTGAATATATTGGAACTTGTTCATCAACCTCTTTACCAAAACTTCCATTTACTCTTATAGTTTCGTTAATTGAAGTACTTAATTGATGACCTCCGACTATGATTTTGAAATCACCTTCTGCACCAGCATAACCATAATAATCGCTTGCAATGAAACTAAAACCATACTCGTAACTAGGCGCATTCTCACTAGTGGCATAAGGAACCGTACCCGAAAATGACAAGTCATCCGAGTTGAATGATAACCAGTTTGGTAATGAAGAACGATCTTGAGATCTACCGTAATATGCAATAATAGGTCTATTACTAGATGAATAACTTTCAAATATATCTTTATTGAATTTTAGATTGACTGTTTCTCCTGATTTGACAACCAACCCATTTTTACCATTTGTTCTACCACTGGAAGTTAATTCATTAAACATGGAATCAGATGATCTCAAATGTAATCCAGTATCGTTTGAAACTAACATTGTATAATTATTTGAAAGTTGAGATTGATCAGTGGAATCAGTTCCAATCAATGTGATTTGGAATTCTCCAACGTTCTCTCCGCTTGGTTTTCCCGTGAACGTCCTACTTGATTGATCAAATGATAACCAAGTGGGTAAGTTTTTCACTTGGTAACTAATCTGTCCATATGAGTTGGATTTGTAAGTTGTGTTTGCAATTGTGAATGAATAACTCTGATTAACTCTTCCCACATTTGGTAATTGTTCATTCAAGGGGAATCCCATATATATTGAACATTGTATTGTCCGTATTAGTAGGTTGAATATAAGAATAAACAACAACATCTAAAAATAAATGAGAGTGGGTGATGATGGTGCAAGTCTTGGGTTGTTGGTTGAAAAGTAGTTGATGAGAATAAAATTTCTAAAGGGCTATATTATCCATCATATTACTTAAACTATATTATACGGGTAATGAAATTTGGCAACAACACGAGAAAGGTATAAACTAAAAATAAATAAACAGGGGTTGCCTTGTTATTGTTTGCGTCTTCTGTTTACGGTTAAATTTAATTGATTAATACGAAAAGTAAAATCTATGCAGGACAGATATTTACGTGTTGCAGTTTTTGAAAGTCATCTCGCGCGTTTTGTCTCGTCACGAGTCTCAAGTCTCGGTTACCTGTTCCACTTTACTTAACTAATTAGGCAATATTGAAATTTCACATACCTCTCTACTTTGGTCTTAAATTAATTAAATCCCATCCTGGATAAAACTAAAATGAATTTCAATTGTTGATTAAGTATTATATTATATATTTCATGTGTCTTTGATTCTTAGTAAATCTTTGGAAGTATATACACAAGAAATATTCCAATGTAACCAAAGATTAACCCAACCAATTTTTCTAATATCGAATGGAAGTAAGTATTGGTCATAAGCAACATAAACCACCATAATGCAATTAACCCAATGATAAAAATCTGCGGAGTTTCCCATAGGATATTTAATTTTTCTTTCAAAGGTTTGGTTGTAATTTTAGTAATTTTGGTTGTATTTTGCCAATGCTTGAAAGTCTCTAAAAATAAAAATAATGAAGAATGGATCAATAGAAATACATGACCGGATGGATCATGACCTCCATACCAATTACCTTTTATCTTTTTACAATGATATGACGTTACTTTAGTACTTGTCCAAATTTCGTCTTCAATCAGCTTTATAAATGATGTATGACTAGGATCATTGTCAATCACACATTTACCACCTGTCAATACAAAAATTCTGTCCATTATAGGTAATCCAAAACACCACTGAGTAAAAAATATCCACCATACGGTGAGCACAATATATCTCGAGACAACTCCAACTAATAATTTCAGTTTCTCAGGATTTCTCTGTATCTTACTAGCATAAAATAATATCAACACCAATGTAGTCCATGCCCACCCTTTTTTAACAAACACTTGATTGAAGAAATTTCGTTTGTCATTGTAATAATTATACACTTCTTCTTCTGGCGATGAATAATGGATTAATCTAGCAATTAAAAAATTAAAAATGAACGATATCACAAACAGAAATTCAGCTAATGATAGTTTAGTCTGTTTTTCAATCTTCTTGATCCCATCATCTATGTAACTGAAATGAGCATCGTAGGTAGTAGACATATTTGCCACGAATCAAAGTGAATGGCAACTTTTTTTTCTGTTGTACTCGTTGGTAGCATTCTGGAAATTTAAATGTTAAATATTTATCTACGTAAAGTTTGGTATCTATAAGATTTAGCTTCATGGTATTTGAATTTGTGGAACATAATCAAGTGAGATAATGTTTCGTTATCGTCGATAAATATTTTATCACAAATTTTGCAATTGGAATAATATAATGGTGAAAAATATGCTTTCATTGTAGAGAGATATCAATACAATTGATGGGTATTTATAAGTTAAACTGACGAGCATAGACATGAAACAATTTGTGCATTTTTCGACTAAAACTAGTATTCACTATGTACCATGGTTGTTAGTTCGATCTTTGGTTCGTATCTTTTCGTGTTTTCGTAATCAGTTCCTTCACTTGTACATCCTATGATTGGAGCACATAGTATAAATTGAACTCCACAGCTATTTAATCACTACAACCACTTTTATCTCTGCCTCGGAGATTTGATGGACGGATAATGTATGCATTTTACACAGATCTCTATTTTTAAACACCGCTTCACACTTTGGACACTTAAAAACCTTCAAAGCTTTTTGTTTCCTTAAACCATCCAGATGAAGGTTTTTAGGTTTCTTAGATGGTCTTGTTTTACCCATTTGAGTGAGGTAAAATGGTTGAAAGATGAGTGTGTTTGAAAATTGAAAGAAATCTTTTTAGGATTTGTGTCTTTAAATAATGAAACTTTTGAAGCGTCTAACATAGTTATTATAACTGTTGTATATTTTGTGTTCGGTTTCCAAGTGTATCTTGCATGTCATTGTGGAATCGAAAAACCATCCACACGTTAAGCATTGGTATCGTGGTATAGAATCCATGTTTGAAAGGTATTACGTTTAAGGAAATCAAATTAATAGGTTTCAAGAACAAAATTTTGCTTATTTAATATACTCGATATCTAATGTTTCAGATTTTTTGCAATGACCTCGCTTGAATGTTGGGGTAGAGCTGGTCAACAAAATATCCATTTCACCTTGAAACAGTAGTTTGTTGCATAATTCCCATCTGCGTATAGTAACTTTAAATGACAATATATAAATAAGTCAGGATAATTACTATTGTTGAAGGTTTGGTTGTGAGTTGAGTTAGGGGGTAATTGAAAAAAATTAATTCAAATATTTCGCAATTGATTCAAATTGAACTCTTAGCCTGACCCAACTTATTTACTTTGCGCGAATAACTACCGCAGTTGAAACTAGGGTCTAACTACAATATTTAGCTTAAATTTGTAAAATACAACTTCAAGTGAGAGAGAGTATTGTCAAATTGAAAACTAAATTTTTTGATAAAACATCATCTAAATAAAGACTATATATCAAACATAAGCTTAAAGCATTCTATCTAAACTTAATAATCGTCCTAATTGACTTAAATCTTTTAAAATAAATCCGCTTTATGTAAAAATCACATAAGTTTAATTTAATTTGAGTTTCATTTGCTCGGATGAGTACCACTATTTGCATATCTGAAAACAGAAAATGGTTTCATAGTGTAGTTGGTTATCACACAAGGTTTTGATCCTTGTGACCTGAGTTCGAATCTCGGTGAGACCTTTATTTTTGCATTTTTTTATTATTATTTGAAGGCATACTATTGTCTTATTAATTGATTCAACTACTCGGCAAAAGAGAATCTAAGATATGAAATAAATAATGTCTATTCATAAGGGTATCTAAATATTTTTGAATATTATTTTTTTATTTTTTGCATTCATTAAATTTTCTCATTAAAATTGTTTCCTGTCAAGGATGATAAAAAGTGAAATCTTGAAAAAAATGTCTTTTTCTGACGATTACCTTTTGGAACTCTGAATAACCAGTATAAGAAGAAAGTTCCAATCATATTGATAATGATAAAGCAGATGAAGATTCCAATATCCCTACCGATATTATGTCTTGATATTCCAATTGAATTCAAATATTGATCAGTTTTATCCATTCTACAAAACTCGCACGAATCTGTAGCCTCAGGATTCAACACATAACCTCCTGCGACTGATATATAAGCTCCAAGATAGTCTTTACACTTCTGTACCCCTGGGTGCTCAGTTGGGAATCTTAAGATCTCATTCTCAGCACACTTTATATCCGAGTTCCCAACTCCAATCGACAACATCAACGATGTCAAGTATGTGAATGGATTACATCTGTATAAGAATACCCAGAATCTAGGCATAAAGTCCTTTGTCGCAATGACACCACAGAATGTTAAACATATGGTTACCAAGACTGATATTCCATTTGCGGCGTTGTCAGCCAACTGATTAAACGAGATACACAATTGAGCCAACGTTGATGAATAGATAAACATCAATGTAATGACAAACCACATCAATGCCCCACGTTGATTCACATCGGTTGTATTATGAGCGTTTCGATACATTCCAACTGGGTAATACCATACAAAATATGATAACGCAGCAGCAACTATTTGGTAAGGGATTTCGGCAGTTATTTGGGCAGCTATAAATGCAAACCAGCTAAACGTTCTTGATGGTGCCTCTCTTGCTTCATATAAATCACGTTGTGTTACAAATAATGGTACATATTGTTGAGCTAAAGTGGTCAATACAACGAAAAGCATGAAAATTGATAACATTTGATTTTGTAATCCTTGAATTGAATTACTCGATTTGTAAAATGTAAAACCATTAAATAATGAACATAATATTGCCATGGCGAATTTTGAATAAATATATGATGGTGTTCTCCAATATTGTTGGAAAACTCGACTTGTTACAAAAATATATTGCTTCAAATAGGATGATGCATAGGTTTTATTATAATCAAATTCTTTAATTGTTTTAACTTCATACCTTTGTTCCAATCTATTCAATTCATTTTGAATTAATTTATATTCTTTTGAATTTCTCCACACTTGAAAATAATCTTGCAGAGCTTGAGAACCAGGTGCAGCACCAATCACATGTAACATCCATTCAGCTGGATTAGCATCTGAAGGACATCTTGGTGCACCATGTTTTTCAAAATAATTTATCAAAGTTTGACATTGAGGACCAAATTCTCCAAAATAAACAGTCTCACCACCTGCTCTAAGAAATAATAAACGATCAAACTCTTCCAATAATATCGCTGATGGTTGATGAATGGTACACAAAATAGCTTGTCCATGATTTGCCAATTTACGAATCAACTTACATATAGACCATGCAGTTTGTGAATCTAAACCTGATGTTGGTTCATCTAAGAACACTAATAACTTAGGCTTCGCAACTAATTCAACAGCAATGGTTAATCTTTTTCTTTGTTCAACATTCAATCCCTCACCTGGGACACCAACAATTGCATTTGCATAATAATCCATTTCCATGATTTCAATAATCTTTTCAACATAATTATCCTTCTCTTGTTTTGATACTGTACTTGGCTGTCTCAAATAAGCTGAAAATCTTAAAGCTTCTCGAACAGTTGAAGTCTCCAAGTGCAAATCTTGTTGTTGTACATATCCGATTGACCTTTGAAATGAACTATCCAATTCACCTCCATTAACCATTCTAGATCCTGAAGTTATAATACCAGTAGTTAATCTTTCACTCAATGCATTTAATAAAGTGGTTTTACCAGCACCTGAAGCTCCCATCAATGCAGTAACTTCTCCTGGTTTAACCCAACCATCAATATCATTTAAAATTACTTGATCTTTACCTTTTACAGAAACTGTGTAACTAAGATTTCTCCAATGAAAAATGTTTTCTGTTTCTAATATTTTTTTATCCATAAAATCATATGAATAATCTGAAAATTCAGTCGAACCACTAAATTCCAATGGATGCATATTTGAATCATCATCATCTTCCAAATAATTTTCTTCATCTAATTTTCTATTCATTTTTTTAATATCTTTCTGTTTGTAAACTAAAATCTCTCCTTTTGATTCTGATGATCTATTATATTGTACAAAATATAAAGTTGTACCAAATAAAAATATCACAAATGCCAACAATATTCCGAAATTTCTCCAAACATTGGAAAAGTAATAACTATAAGCTTGAGATATATATACATCACCATTCACAACATATGAGCCTGGCATTGCTCCAGGAGTACCACAAACAACAGATGGTCCAGATCTTGGATATCCAAAACCTGAAGGTACTAAATTACTGCAATTGAAGTTTCTACCATGAAATTCATTTGAAATTAAAGCTTCGTATGCATAAGCTAATGGATTTATCCAATGAATCCATCTACACCATCCCAACATATAAGTTACAGGAATGGCAAATCCTGTAAATGTAGATATTGCAAATAATAAAATAGATGATGGAGTCATCGCTTCGGCTAATGAATTTGTAAAAGCACCAATGGTTCTGAATAAATGAGACATGAATAATGTTGATAAAAAGTTAATCAATAAATAAATGAAAAAAGGTCCAGCTTCTCTTTTGAAATTAACCATAAAATACAATATAAGGTTGAATAATATTGATGTTATTACTTTAATTGGTAGTTCACCCACTATTGAACCAATTGCATCAGCCATTGGAGGATAAAGTGCATATTCCTTGTGTTTTTGTACAACAGGTCTACCTTCATAAATTGTATAAATTTCTAAAACTGATGAATAAGCATTGAAAATTAATGAATAATACATAACAGCACTTCTATAATATATAGAACCGGTTGTTGGTTGTAAATTATAGAATACTGATGATAAAATTAAACTCATAGCAATGTTACCTATTATAGTTAATATTGCAGGAGATGGATCTCCCTTTATTCGATCATAATTTCTTTTGATTATATATCTAACTTGCATTGGTAATGAAACAGTATATGGTGATTTATGATGAGTATGTTTTGATTTTTTAGCAATCATGGCTTCGAATATTTCTTGTTTTTGATCATAATTTTCACAATTATCTAAATGTTCATCGATTTCTTCTAATAAAGCTTGTCTTTCTGGAGATCTTCTCCAATATCTGTAAAATTCTTTTGGAGTTCTTGGAACTAACCTTTCAAATCCAGGTTTGATTATTCTTTCAGCAGGATTTGTTATAGATGTTAAAAAATCAGGGGTAGTTTGTCTTTCTTGACATATAAATCCCATTTTTTTAAAATAATTTGATGCTCTTTGACTCGAACCAAAAAAAATTTGATAACCTTCATACATAACTATTACTTTATCGAATAAATCATAGGCATCTTGTGAACATTGATAGATTGCAATCAATGGGGTATCATTTAAAACTGAGGCTGAAGTTTTCAAAGATGAAATAAACTCTAAAGCAGTTGCTGCATCCAAACCTCTAGTAGAATTATCCCAACATTGAATCGATGCCTGCACCAATGAAACCTCAGCTATAGAAACTCTTTTTCTTTCACCACCACTCACACCTCTTATAAAATCATTACCAACTTTTGTGTTTTTTGTATGGGATAAACCATAAGTTGCCATAACAACATCAACAAGATGTTTGGTATACTGTTCACGACTCACTCCCATCGGTCTATTTCTAGGCGTCTTCATCAATGCAGTGAACTCCAAAGTTTGTCCCACTGTTAAATTCGGAAAATGAGTTTCAGTTTCCGCACAATAAACAACTTCACCTCTTAAATTTTTTTTGATTTCTTCTGGAGTAATACCGTCATAAGATATTATGGAACCGTCTGAAACTGTGAAACCTTCAGTATGACAAGCAATGGTTTTTAAGAAAGTTGAGCATCCTGCACCCGGTCTTCCTAAAACAACAGTAACTTCTCCAGGTTTTATTAACCCTTCCATTGGTTTTAAAATATCAAAACAGTCTTCTTCGGGTTTATGGGTAAACTTATTTATATAATGCTTAGCTGTCTTTAAAAATCCATTTGAAACTGTAGTTTGATAATCACTATTAATGGAATTACCAAAAACTCTTAAATTTTTATAAGCAACCCCCAATTTACCAGGTTTGTAATATTCTGAATCACTTTGATACAATCTCCACATATTTTGAACCCATCGCTTTGAGGAGAAATTTGGAGATTCTGGATCTAGAGTTGGATCCGTTTTATCAAAAATAGGATTCACCCCATATAAATTATTTGTAGTTGTTTTTACAGTGTCATGTCTTGAAAAAGTGTGAGAGTCATCGTAGACTGTTTGAGTTAAAGATTTGGCCAAATTATGGATTTGAGCTGAAGCACTTTTATTGAAACCTGAGTAGTAACCATAATAAGGTTGTCCTTCTGGCTTTTTTCCTGTATAGTATCCGGAGTACGGTTGACTATTCCTATTAGCTGGAGCCATAATATGTGATTTGATTTAAACAATAATATGATGGTGATTTACAGTCAAAAGACTAACAGTGGAAAATGAGGAATGTTATAATCTGAACAAAGTGATGATGATTTGATTTTGCAACGAAGGAAAAATTAACTAATATAATAATAAAAAATTATATATAATAGGAAAGCGAAAAAAAAAAAAAAAAAAAATATAAAGATTTAAAATTAAAATTAAATTGATGACAATAGGTGAAATTTGATTCTGGTACGTTTATACTGTGAGATGATTATCTTGAACAGATCTAATTATTAATCTTGTTTTATATTGAGATCTTTTTTGATAATTCAACCTGTTTCTCAGTTGAATGGCTAACAATTATTTTGAATAAGGTAGGGAAAAAAAGAAACCCCGATACAATTAGGTATATATAATATTCTTAAATCAAGATTTGATAATAATTTTCTGTAAGGAAAGAAAAGAGAAAAAAAGATCAGAAAACTGATCAGTTGTTGCAGAAACAGGAAAAATAATAGGGCTATATTCTGCACAAACCACCAACACTAATTGAATGATGGTTTTGCTGTGACAAAAGTGCTATGTACAGTTAAAGGGCATATCATCACAACGGATGAACAAAGGTTGAAGTCTAAAATAAGACTTGAGAAAGTGGAGACAGATAATTAGACTGCAAAACACAAACTCCATGTATCAACAGTTAAGCCTATAAAATGAAAGTTGTTAAAAATACTTTTTCAATATTTAACTTATTTTGCAGATTAATTGTTTATAATTTATTTCCTATACATTTCCTATTTAGGAAAGTAGAAGTGGAACAACTAAAAAGCTACTAACTTTTTTGATTTTGCGTAATTTGTAGTTAATATCCTATAATCAGTAACAAAACTGGGCACGCTTAATTTTGATACCTTCAATCGACAAAATTACTAAATACGTAGTAGATTTGGAACCCTTAGGCGTAAGAACCATAAACCTTGGACTAATGAAAGTGTTGATTAATCTGGCAAAAATTTATCAAGAAGTTGAAAAATAGTGCAATCGAAGAATCGTTTGAATGTTTCTCTTGTCAAAATTACAAATGTTGCTTGTTCTACTTCTGAGAAAAATATAACATTGTTCATAGAGAAACAAATTGTCATCGTAGTACTTTTTTATTCAATGCTCTTTTATAATGCAAGTTTAAGACATCGAATGTGAAAAAAGTTGATGAATTTGAGTGCTAAATAATTACTGCTAGGATAAATTGTATTTCTCATCACTACAATATTATATCTTCATTTATTTATTTCAGAGACTGATCAAATAAGCTAAACGTTAAGCGTGGCTGCAAAAAATCTTGATTTACTTTGATGATCAAACACTTTCAAGACAAAAAATGATACTGACTATAATTACACCATATAGAAACAATACTTTGATGTGCGTTATTCAGATAATTTATTCCAAACTAGATACTCAATTTTTTACATAGGTTTTGTTGGTAACGACTTCCAAAAAATGAAAGACGTTGCATACAATATCTTTTTTTCACTTTTTGGAGCCATCAAACGTGCAAATATGGAAGTTCAAAAATGGAATGTACTTATAAATTATCTGTATTAATATGAGGAAACAATCATCAGAATTATGATTTATAGTTTTTCAATAAATAATTTCGCTTAATCTATTTATAATAAGCATCTATTTATCTACAAAAATAATCTCAAGAACATGACTGAAACAGTTTATAATTCTAATTCGAATTTGAATCTGACTTTTGAAGTCCATGTAATACTAATATACCGCCCGCCAGAAATATAGCCAAACCAAGAACAATCATTTGCAAGTCAGGTCCACTTTCGGATTGATATTTACTAGCAAGCAAATAAGCAATAAATAATGAAAACGCTGTTATTATAATTGTAGGAATCAATGACTTAGTAGACATTTTGTTCTGAGTGTTATATAAAAATTAATGATAAATTTCTAGAATTTTAGTTGAATTTATAGTTGAATATAAGAGGTAAGGTATACGTAAACATAACATATTTCTTTAATGATTAATCATTCTAATTTCATTCAAGTACAAAGTGTGGCCATTTCATACCTAATCATTAAAAAAAGCCTCAAACTAATTTTCGTTATCTTTTTTTTATCTTAAATCTTCAGTTCTTCAATTGACCAATTGATCGAAAAGAAATCAGTTTGAACTCCAAAATTGTATTATTTATGTAGAGCTCTTATGATAAATACTATCTGTGTTTTGTAAGTTTATTAGAATCGAATGAGATGGTGTCACATTCAAGGAAGGAACCTTGAGGTAATAAGATTTATGCTATTTCTTGGAAAAGAAAAAGCAATATGCTTCTACGTCGATTTTTCAAAAGTCAAGCAATGAGATTCAATACTAATTGCTACTCGATGTAAACTCATCAAACTAAAGGAGGCAAAGTTTAGTAGTCTATTTGGTGAGAGAAGGTAAACCTCCAGTTCTAACCGCATGTACCAAAATCAAAAAAAGGCGACATTTTTTCATGTCGTGAGAAATGCAACACAATCTAATAACACTACGCACATTAATATGACCAATACTTTTAGCCGTTAAACAGATTTACCGTGCTAAAAGACACATTAACTCCACATCTTTTAGTGGGGAAAATAAAAATCAAAATGCACGGCAATAAATTTTGTCTGATATGTTACTTGTCTTGTCTAATTTTAAACCTTAACAAGATGTTACCATTGGTTTTAAAGTTTTGAAATGATAAAAATTATCTCTTGACTATTCGAATTTGATCGATATACTAAAAGTCTGTGTGTAAGTCAATGTTATTTCCGGCTTGAAACTTTATCGCGTGTAACATGTAATTTTTGTGAGGATTCAACAATTTACTGGAAATGGTTACAAGATTGTTTCCTTTGACACCTTAAATAAATAATTTTAAAGCTTAATTTTTACACCTTCGTGTGACACACCTGAGTTTTTTTGTGTACAAGCATTCGTTAAAACTTATATTCGAGAATAAAAGATTAAGACCTTTCTAATGAATGTGACCTCTACACCAAAAAAATAAGACAGCTTTAGTTAAAAAAATGATCATAAAATAAAATTTTAAAATTTGATAACAATAATTGAAAATTTGTAGACCGACTTTGAGTTTTTGTAATCAAAATGGCCAGACTTTAAAGCCAACTCGAGCAAAAAAAAAAACCCTGCGCCAGCCGCGAATCGAACGCGGGGCCCAACGATGGCAACGTTGGATTTTACCACTAAACCACTGGCGCTTAGTACAAACCTGTTAGACGCATTACTCGATCTTCACTTACGTCTAGTACACGTGATCTGTTGTAT
>JAJMBB010000054.1:0-28613 GCA_030565145.1 Insectozyma parachauliodis
TTCACTTCCCCTGGTACCGTATGAGGTCTCGCATCTTTCAAATGTAGGAGCGAGTGGAGCGACATTCGGCTGGGTATTTTTCCATTAAACACAACAAAGAGAAAAAATATGGGTAAAGATTTATCCGAACCACTATTTAGAGCATATTGGTTCTTATGAACAATTACCATATCATGGTGAGACATCTTTTCTTATGTACTTCGCGTCGTCAACTTGCGACATAAAGATGTATATGTATATTCTTTTATAAATAGGATTTACAAGCAATCTAGTCAAAAAAAAGTTAATGTAATTCACTTCAATCAAGTTTTTCTAAATACTTAACAAATAGTTGAAGAGCGCTAGTTGACATTTTTTTGAGCTTTAAATTTCTTACTTCTTTGCTTTTTATTTTGAACAGTTTCAAATTGTTTTTGCTTATAGTTTTGACTTTTAGAATACTCATCGTCATTTTTAAATAAATCATAAATAGAATCACTTGGATTGCTATTGGTTTCATCGGGCGTAACATCTTGTAACAAATTAAATTGATTTGTCTCGATTTTATCTTTACAAGGAACAGCTAGTTTATTAGTTTTTGTAGTCTGTTGTTTCCCTTTACCCAAAGAAGCGACTTCAGCATAAGTTAACTTCTTTGTTTGAATAACAATAAAGTCGTCATCATCATCGTTCAACCCTTCATCTTTATGTTCCTTCATAGACACGTTGATCAATTTATTCTCATGATTTTGTATGGTAAAGTTTTTTGGAATTGATTGAGAATCAATTGGTTGTGGTTGAGAAGTTGACTTCTTTAACCATTGTGGAATCAAGTAGGCTGGAATTGAACTTTTGAACATCTGTGAATTTGTTTAAAAAAGAATGTAATGGTCAATATTTTTGTTGTTAATTATTGTTGTGACTTCAAGTAGTTATACAAATTAGGAGGGACAAAGCGGCAAGCAATATCTTTTTATACTACCAAATATTCTATGTGTGTGTGGGTGAGTGTGTTTTTTTTTTGTAATTCACGTGGCGATAAAAGTGAATGATCTTAAAATTTGTAGCCGTCAAAGAAAACTACCGAGACGAAAGTATTCGAATGATTGATTGCAAGTTACTCAAAGTAAATCTAGCAGCAATATCTACCTTTTGTAAGTATAAATAGCTAGGTGGGTTAAAACAGGATTTTGATGAATCTGAAGAGGAAAAGGAAAAACTGCGATAGTTTAAAAAAAATCGATGGTAGAGAAATAATTATAATTAAGAAGTTGTTATGTTGTTGTGTTGATGACACATGCTGGTGTCTTTGTTGATGCTGTAGTCATTGGCATGACAATTACTCATACGAACCAAAATACCAATTAGGGTAAATCCAAATACTTTCATGAGCAAGAAAAAAAAAAAAGGACAACTTTGCTCTTATCTTATCTTATCTAAGAAAATATATTCCAATTGCTGCAAACGTGTTTTTATCAAAACATCAACCCAATCTTTACAACTAACATACAAAGAAATTGAATCAAATTAGTAATATGGTTTTTTGTTTATGCGCTGTGATTTTGGTCTTGATAATTGCACCAACTTGCACTCAAAAGCAATATCTTGATCTCAAATCTGATGACACATTTTTGATGCAAAACATCTTTTGTTGGAATGTGGCTCAATTTGTCAATGTGTAATGTCTAGATTTACGCGACACTGTTAGCGACACTGTTGGTGACATAGAGTATTTTCTCTTGCCTGCACATAATATCACACTCACGTATTCCTGTAAAAGTTTGTTTATTCTAGTTATATTTCAAGTTGCCAGGATAGTTAGAAGTAAAGGAGAATAATCATTGTCATTGTTACTTTTTTTTTAAATGGATGGCTGGAATGAGATTGCAAGACTTGCAATATTTCCATCTAAAAACATACAAACTTACCCCAATCATGAACCATATATATCGTCATTGTCATTCGATACAGTTCAAAGCTTGGTTTGGATAGGTGATTCAAATGGTTATACAAAGTCTTATTACAACAATCAATCTACCTCTCCTTATCAGCTAGAATTGTATCCATACACAAAATTCAACTCCAGCTCTCAACTCAAGTCAATTAAAAAAGTTTTATCCCAGAATGAAGGTATATTATCACTACTGCAGAATGAATTAAACTTCACATCTAGAAGAGGTTTGCCCAAATCATCTTTCACTTCAGAATCTTTAGACAATCAAAATTTCATCAATCTCAATTCAATGACCTATAATTGTAATTCTTCAAATGAATTTGTCATTGGGTCTAATAATTCATTATTCAACATTGATTTGAACAAGCCCATACTATCAGATTTCAGTCACGAAGGTGGGGTTTCTATATTGAAAAATTCATCAAAATTTATCAGTGTTGGGAAAAATGATGGCTCAGTTGAGCTCTTTGATCCAAAATCTAACTCGTCAATCAAATCTTTTAACGGTCATAATGGTTACATTTCAGATATAGACATGAGAGGTAACTACATAGCTACGTGTGGCTATTCTATCAAACCAAGGCGATATCATCAGAATCAATCACCTGAATATATCATTGATCCATTGGTCAATATTTACGATACTAGAACAATGAGAGCAATTGCACCGGTTCCATTCCCAGCTGGTGCCACATCGTTGAGATTTCATCCAAAATTATCCAATATCATTGTCATTGCAGCTTCTACTGGTCAAATGCAATTTGTTGATATATTTGATCAAACTAATGTAACTTTATATCACGCAAATTTACTATCAAATCAACCATCAATTATAAATACCACAGTACCGCCAAGATTGTCCAATTTGGAAATAAATGATAATGGAGATTTTTTCATGTTCAATGATAGTTATTCTAACATTCATTTGTGGTCGATTACTAATTCAGGTTCAATCAATAATAGTTTCATCAATTTTCCTAAAGCAATTGAACAACCAGATGTCATTGATAATAAAGTTGAAGATTTCATCGATATTAGTGATACCATCCCATTATCGATTGTAGGTATGCCCTATTATAAAGAATTATTGCTATCAAATTATCCAACTGATATGAAATTTATTAAAGAAACTGCAAAGATCCCTGAGAAAATTGATATTGATTTGATCATTTCAAGTGGTAAAAATTCAAACATGTTTTTACCATTGGATAAAACGAAACATAATTTTTCAAATGAATATAGATCGCTTAAAGAATCTAAAGATTTGCAAGTTCCAAAATTCATCAGTGAAAAAAATTCCGATGATGATAACGAAAAGTTCAACACTGTTCTTGATGATAGTATTTTTGATTACAAGCATGATTCAAAAGTTCCCAATTGTTATTCAAGATTACAAATACAATATTCAAAGTTTGGTGTCAAGGATTTCGATTTCAGTTATTATAATAAATCAGAAAATTATTGTGGTTTGGAAAATCATACAGACAACTCTTACATAAATTCATTGCTACAACTTTATAGGTTCCAACCAATAATCTATAATCAAATTGTGAAAACTTTAAATAAAGAATGGTTACCAAATGACGTACAAACGATTGAATCACAACCAGAGGGGTCATCGATTTTAACCGAACTAGCATATCTTTTTGATATGATGTATAAAGCAAAAACAAATAATGTCAAGATTTATAATTTCACTCAAGTAATGAATCATAAAAAGCAAGCACAAAATTTGATAAATGTCAATGAATTATTAAACTTGAATTCTCAAGAAGTCAGAGAATTGATAATTCTGTTTAATAATTTTTTTTTAAATCAATTATCACAAGATTTGAAACATCAAAACAATGAGGATTTTACTTCTACACAATTAACATATGAGGTTGAAATCAAAGGAAATGGACATTCATGTCCGATTTATGATAAAAGTTATGGTTCAATGTTTTCTCTAGAGTTGATTACACCGCCAAATAACATGTTAAATAAAATGAGTATTTTAATTGGCACTACGGGAAATAGTCAAGGTTACAATAACTTGACAAACATAAGAAAGAACTTGAATATTCTAACGTATTTGGAATATTCAATGAATCAATTCAAAACAATTCCATGTCAGCAACATCAACATTCGTATCCACACAATCTAGAAATTAAAACAAGTATCATTGAATTACCAAAAGTGTTGGTACTAAATGTCAATTTACCCAATGAAGAATTTGAAATTGTAAATAATTTTAGACAATGGTTATTACCAGAATTTTATGCAACAAAAAATCAAATTTCCGGATTTTCATTTAAACCAACACCTTCAAACCAATTTACTAAATCAGACAAAGAACTAAAATACGAATTATTAGGATTTATTTGTGAGATAAGTTATCACGCAGACATATCAAGAAACGGTGCTCACAATTTGGTATCGTTTATCAAAACAAAAAATGGATGGTACCTATTCAATGACTTTTTAGTATTACAAGTACCAGAGAAAGAAGTATTCAATTTGAGCGCAAGTTGGAAAAAACCTGTTATAATATTATATCAAATTGAGAAACAACCTGAGTTTGAATATTTTGAAAATTATTGTTTTCATGGAGATGATTCGATCTTGTACAGAGATCATTTTACAGGCCCTATTCGAGAGACTTATCAAAAACAATATAGTTTATTAATGAAAGAAGAAGCGCCAAAACCGGGCACATTAGTAGCAATTGACGCTGAGTTCGTCACTTTGAAACCTGAAGAAGTGGAGATACATTGGGATGGTTATAAGAAACTAATCAAACCTAAAGAATTATCATTAGCTCGTATATCAGTGCTAAGAGGTGACGACGGACCAAATGAAGGTATAGCGTTCATTGATGATTATATCGTACATACTTCTGAAATTTATGATTATTTAACTAATTATTCCGGAATCGAAGCTAATGATCTAGATTTGAATAAATCTTTGAGGAATTTAGTCACCCTACAAACAAGTTATAGAAAATTATGGCTACTTTTAAATTTGGGAGTTGTGTTTGTCGGTCATGGATTATATAATGATTTCAGAACAATAAATTTACAAGTACCAGAAAATCAAATCAGAGATACATCAATCATATATTATAAAGCTGATTACAAACGTCAACTAAGTTTGAAATTCTTAGCCTACGTGATGTTGCATGAAAAGGTACAAAAAGGAAATCATGATTCGATAGAAGATGCAAATACAGCTTTGTTATTATATAAGAAGTACTTGAACTTGAAATCGCTGGGCAATTTTGAGAGCACCTTGAATTTTATCTATTCCGAGGGTCAACAATTGAGATATAGAGTTCCTGAATGATATAAATAATACCTTCCATTTTAAGCGGCTTTACTCTTTATTTTTTTTTTTTCATTTTTTCGTTGATGAAGATTATGTTAGAGAATAATAAATCCAAAAGAGATTACAGCAGGGGCGGGTGTAGAGAATGCAAAAGGAGGAAAATAAAATGTGATGAACAAAAACCACACTGTCAAAAATGCATTAATTTGACTAAAACTTGTTCATATCCTGAGGCGGGTGAAAAAGTTGCCAGAGTTTCTAGAAAAGTGCTAGCGAAGCAAGATTTCAACGATAAAAACACAAATACTTTTACAAAGACTGTGAAACCTTTGACTATACAGATGTATCTGGGTCCTGACAATTTCAACAAAAAGAAAAAGAAAAAGAAAGTCAAACCAGAAACTGATTACAATTTGACCAAAGATTACATTGACAACAAGACTGAGCTTATATCCCCAGAACAACTAGAGATGAAAAATCATTCACTTTCACCATTCAATATGAATGTTTCATCTTCAATTCAAACTAACGTGTATAACGATGATGATTTAAATTTATTGGCATCCGATTTAAATAATATTGTTAATGATATAATGTACACTTCTCATATAAGCATGGACATCAATCAAAATTTTTTCATCCCACTCAATTCTAATCAACCCATCGACGATGATATACCTAAACACATTCCACTTGATTATATTAGTTTGGAAACAGACCAGGAGAAATTATATTTGAAAGAGTTTTACCATACATTTGCACCTCAAATACTTCCATTTGGTGCGCTAGATCAATTGACTAGAACCTATTCTAATCCTATAAGAGATACATTGTTGAAATATGGTGCAAATGAGCCTTTCCTACTATCAGCTATCTTATCACAAGGAGCAAAGATTATATTTGAGAAAACAAATGATGAGAAGGATTTAAAAAATTATGGATCTTACTTATCTACATGTTTGAAATTGTTAGGACCAGCATTGACTAAAAATAGAGATAAATTAGTCAAGCACGATTTAACTTCGAATATAGAAAGTATTTTACTAACGGTTTTATTGTTAACTTCATCAAACGCGTCAACAGCCAAACAAAGTTGGAGACCACACCTCAAAGGAGCAAAAGATATCATTATCAAAGCAACTAGTAGCAAAATCAAATCTTCCAAGACTTTAATATTATGCAAAGTTTGGTTCTCAGATTTCGAGATTCTTGCAGGTATGAGCTCTCATTTAGGTGGAACATTGAAAAGTGACGAAGAATTAAACTCAATCATAAACTTCAACGACGAATATGTGAAGAGTGTATTGATCCAATATGGTATAGTTCAAGATTTCTCATTTAATATCATGTTTGGATATGACAATGATTGTATTTATTTGTTTCGGGATCTTTCTAAAATTTTGAACAAACGAAGGGAGCTGCCTGACTATACGCCGAACAATTCATTAGAATACATACGTTTAGTGAGTGGATTTTATCAACATTATGAAAAAGTATACATAAGTCGAACATGTCAAGTGAATGTGTTAGTACCTGACTTATTCTATAATTTAATAGATACAATATATTACAAAGATGATGAGAAAGTCATAATTAGCTGGATGGATATATCTCAACAAGCTTATTCGTTAGCTGGATTAATTCGAATATTCACCCTGGTTTTGTTGGACCCACCAGATTTACCTCATATTAAAGACTTGAACCAAAAATTAATAGCCTTGATTCAGCCATTTGAACATGCTACCGATTTTGACAAAATGACATTTCCTTATGCGTTTCTGATGATCCAATGGCCGATGATCATAGCTGGTGTCAACTGTACGAAGGAGACACAAAGGCCAATTATTTGTAAATTTTTCAAGATCTGCTATGATTTAGGATCATCAAGTGCCGACATAGCAATCAAACGAATTGAGAAACTATGGAAACTACGTGAGAATAAACAAGAGTATGCTTTTGACGAGACCAATGATGTGAATAAGGTAGATACAGTAGCTTATTAAATACACCGCGTCACGTGATTGTTTTTTTGTCGTAAATTTTGAAATCATGCTTCTTGATGACCTTAAAATGGAATCTGTCAACGATGAGAGGTGAAAAAAAAAATAATAATAATATATTTTTAGGCATTTAGAAAGTAAGTCCGAAAGATGTCAGATCAATCATCATCATCAGCTTCACCAAATTTTGTGACGAATGATTCACCGAGGAAGATAATACTACCTTTGAAAGTGAAAAGATCGAAAACTTTTACCGGGTGTTTCACTTGTAGATCAAGAAAAATCAAGTGTGATTTAACAAAACCTCACTGTGAGAGGTGTTTGAAAGCCGGATTGACGTGCGCTGGGTATGACATCAAACTACGATGGTCATTGCCAATAAAATTTAAACCAGCTAAAAATGGAAATGTCAAATCCACCCTGATTGTATTTCCAAACAAGGAATCCACACCTATTGAAGAAGATGGAACAAATGGAAATTCACAAGAATTCTTTCAACGACGATTGGTTGGATTTGTAAAATGGAAGGATCCTTATGAAACCTACGAAGACATGGATGATCATTTAGGTGTTTTGCATAATTATTACAATGATAAAAATGATAAAAAAGATGAAATCAAATTACTAGGCCCATTTGGTGTATTCAAAGGCACAAAAGTTAATCTTAAAAAATCTTTAAAACCACCTAAAAAGAAAGTTAAGAAATCTTATACCAACTCAAACTCTACTAGGAATTTAGAAGTCACCCCATTTACAAGCATACCTCCTACATTATCTGCTAATAATACAAATGTTGAACCTACTTCACATGATCAGTTTTGGTTGTCTAATGAATTGAAAGATGCTGCATTGGTTACAGCAGCGGCTCTAGATACCCAATTTCTTGATATGATGAATAGATTTGATAATAATAATCATTCGTCGAATGAAAGACGAATGGGCACAGAATCAAATTTACCAGAAAGTTTATATGATTCAAATTATAATTTCAATAATCCGGATCTATTAAATCTAGTTTTTCATAAAAGTCATAATTTGTCACAGATATCAAATACTCAATCACAAACCAACACTTCGAATAGTGCAAACATTCCAATGTCAAACCTACTAAAACCGACTACTAATTTGATTGATCCAATCTATTATTCAAACTTTTCAAACTTTTTCTATAACAATCCATATCAGTTGAATAAAAATTTAGAAATAAAATTACACGCGAAATCAACATCCCAAGATGAAGCAGATTTTGTTGATGGAGATCAATTCAATGACAAGAATTTGTTAACATCGATCATGAATATTATTCAAAATCCTTTGAACTTACCATTCAATTTATCATTACCTAGTAATTCTTCGAATCAACATTTCATCGGCATACCGACTACTGCTTTGCAAGTTCAACCATTGACTAGATACTTGCTAAATTATTACATTACAGAAGTTGCCGATCTAATGACCGTTATTCCATTGACTGAGAACCCTTGGAAAGCAATATATTTTCCTAGAGCTTTAATGGCAATTGGAGAATTACTGGCTTTGGGTAATACTTCAACAGCAAAAAATGCGTTATTGAATGCATTGCTAGCGGTTTCAGCTTTCAATTTACAATCCAAATTTCCTAAAAATTCAGAACCAATGAGATACTATTTAAATTTAGGTATTGCTTTGAGAAACCAAGCAAGTTTGTTTGTCAAGCAGTTGTTGAATAATTCACGAAATGATAACAATTTGTCTGGAATTGAACATTGTGTAAACAATGAAAAATATAAAGATGTATTGTGTGCAGTTATGTCTATGATTAGTGTGGATTTAGTTTGGGGTACGATGCAAGATACTAGTTTGTATATATCATGGTGTGGTAAAGTCATAGTTGCAAAAATGCAAAACAAAAAAAAATTATCATCCAAAGCTAGGATTTTACATCGTATATTCTCATCCCTTAAATTGATTCAAGATTCGACTTGTTTAAATTTCGATAGCATCAAAGAAGACTTTGAAAGTGATATTGGTAGTGGATATGATGTTAATGGAGACAAATGGAAACAAAATAAAATCACTAATCTATCGATGAAATCAGATAATAAGAATAGAATTGATTTTATTGTAAATAATTCATTTGAAGTGAGAACTACTCCTTCAACTAATCCAAAATCAACTTCACCATCTTTTGTCAATAAAAAATTGATAAATACCAAAAAAAATGATGAAAATTTTGCAACTGATGCATTGTATGGATTACCCAATTCATTAATTGTTTTATTCAGTCAGATTGTTGAGCTATTGAGAACAAAAATTTATTACCAGGGGATTAAAAAGCCTATACCGAATGAATATCTTGAAAAAATTAAATTAATTGATACTCAGTTATTGAATTGGAAATTAGATTGGGAATTATATAAAGATCAGGAGGATTCTGACAAAGAATTCAAATTTCTTTCATCGATGCATGAGGTAACTTACCATCACATAATGTCGTTTTACTATGCCTTGATGATATATTTTAATAGGTTAATCAAAGATGAAAGTCCATCCAAACTTCAGGATAAAGTGATTAAAACTTTACAACATTTGAATTCTATCCAAGAATTGATTGCAAAAAACGAGGCTTGCATAATTCCGTTATTCTGGCAAGGGTTTATTGCTGGTTGTGAGGCTATATCGAGTGAATTACAAATGGGCTTTAAAAAATGGGGAGCTGATATTGCACAATATTTGGGTTCATATTGGGGAGCAAGGCAAATTATGCTTGAAGTTTGGAGAAGGAAGAAAATGGGAGAATCAAAAGATGATTGGGTCAGTGTGGTACAAGATTGGGAAATGAATTTGATGTTAAATTAATGTTCACTTTAGAAATTAGAGAATAAAATTGAATATTTAAATTAGAAATGCACATGAATTACTAAACAAGATGGTATGCTTTGATTATTTGAGATCTAGTTTGTTCTAACTAAACAATCAACAGCACATATATAATTATATACTATTTTAATCATCACGTTGATAGAGTTACATACGTACATTTTTATCCTTGAATCATAGGAATTACTACTTGGATTTTTAATACTTTCCTAAAACAAATTTTAATTTTGTAAGAGGATCTCAATACTTAGTATATTCCTAGTATCGATAGTTCATTTAAATCCAGATTCATTATTGAAAAGTTGAGCTCAATATAATTTAAAATATCGAGACGCTATAAGTTTGAGGTAGCGTGTAATATTTTACGCGTTTTTTGTACGCGTTGTTTTGATTTTAATGTTTTTGTTTACGTTGATTAGTTGGTCCTTACAAGCACTTTTAAATGCTTGTTGATAACAAAATGACTACTTTAGCATATGTATGTAATCTGCATTAAAGCTTGAGTATATCTGTCTGGTACTCAGCTACCATCACGTTCTTGTAAATCTAACTTTAAGCACTGATGTTCATCTAAGGTGTGCATATAAAAATTTGTTTTTGTTATTATATTCTAAAACTGAGATCTAAAGGGTTGTATTTTGATAACGTTATTTCAAAACAAATCTTAGAACTAAACTCGATGTGAAAATTTGAAATTTTATAATACTAATATTCATCTTACAGGGTACCTAAACACGTCATGATTATTCAATCTTATTTTTTGGCGTTTGTGTGATTATTAACATTGCATTTTAGATCTGATGGTTATTATCTTGCATGGCTTTTGTATAAAATCTCGTGTATCATGAGGTTTATTATCATTCTGTTTCAATACAGCTCCTTTGGAAACTCGACCAAGGCGTTCCAGTAGCAACGGTTCCATTTTTGAAGAAATTATATAAATGTACAGAATTCTTGCAACTTCTATTAAAAGATTATTGAAAACTTTATATCCAACTTTACACATTCATTTATAAATAATCATGCAATACCAAACTTTATTAACCATTGCTGCTGCTTTAGTTTCCTCATCATATGCTTTAACTACCTCCACGCAATTGGAAACTGTTACTGATCATAAAACTACTGAAGTAACAATCACTTCATGTTCAGATAACAAATGTGCTACTACTGTTAACCAAGCCGTTCAATCAGTTGTTACAACCACTGTTTATGGAGTCGAAACTATTTACACTACCTACTGTCCATTAAGTTCCACTACTACTCCAGTTGAAACTCCAGTAGCATCATCAACTACATTAGCTGCTGTACCATCAACTGAAACAGTTGTCACTACTACAGTTGAAGGTGTTGAAACCATTTACACTACATACTGTCCATTAAGTTCTACTACATCTGCTTCTGCATCTTCCACTCCACAAACCGTTGACGCTGAAGTTGCTCCATCTTCAAGTGATGAAGAAACTTACGTTGATGTTACAGTTACTCCTACTGTCTCAACTACTAAAGGTGTAGAAGCTACCGAAATTGCTCAATCCACATTGTTCACATCTTCATTAGGATCAAACTCAACTGCTTTAGCTCCAGGTGTCTCTACTTACGAAGCAGGTGCTCAAAAAGTTGCTGTTGGAATAGCTGCCGTTGCTGGTTTAGCTGCTGCTTTAATATAATAGGACAATCAAAATTATAATAAGTGATGCTGATTCGAAATCACATCCTTGAGTGCTAAATTTTGTCTGGTTCTAAATCCTGTTTCTGTAGTTAAAATGCTTTGTCCGGTACTTGTATACAATAATTAAGTTTGTTATTTTTGGTTTAATATAAAAGGTAAATTTATAAATCATAATTAGCTCTACAAAAGTTTTGCTTCTCGGGCTTGGATCTAGATAACCAGTTGATTTCGAAATGTGAATAGGTATATCTTAAGTAAGCCTTGTAGACAACACCTTATCTTGTAAGATTGGAAAAACTGACATGACGGGGTTCTCCCTGGTTTCAAATGCAAATTAATTTTCCAACAAGTTCAACTAACTAATATCTTAAGGGGTAAGCCATTTTAGGGGGTTTTACATCAAATTTGCTACAAGAAATAATTCAGTGTTAACCGGATTCAATATTAGAATAAAATTTTAGTAGTTTCAGTGAATTAGTTTGAATAGATAATTTCAATAATTGTTTAGTGATTCTGCTTTTTGGTTAAGCAATAATTGAGTGTTCAAAATAAATAGCTCAAAAGGGAATTAAATGTAAAGTCTGAAATTGAAAATGATTAAATCCAGAACTGCAAACTAAAAATTGTAAGATCGATAGTGAAATTCAAGTTCCCAAATATTAGGTAAAAAGCGGGAAAGTGAATCATATAATAAATTTTCTGTGTTTCGGTGAAATATGTTCAAAGTAAATTTAATAATCAATTTTGGTTAAATAGATGTTTATAGCTTAAAGCCCCATGTCATTTAGTTAAGTAGATGTTTTTAGCTTAGCCCCTTATAAGATATTAGTTTGTTGATGCTGTTTAGTTGATTGTTGGAAAAGAAATCTGCACAAAGAAAGAATAAAATTTTAATTTTGCACCCAATATAATGACTCGCACAAACAAGACAATTTTATTCACTACAATTTACAACAGCTGGTTATCTCAAAACTGACAAATGATAACAAACAGTTCTGTAAAGGACTGCTCGAAAACTCTAAATCCAGTTTCCAATCTAAAATGAGGATGATTTTCAAGTGCATGAAAACATCTCTAGCAATCTATTAAAATGAAATAACATTGTTTTATTGTTCCATCAAAATTTAAAAACCATGTCACTTACACTGATCGTAACTATGTGCCCTCCCTGATGTCTCCAATCGTTCTTTACACAGGTTGTAGTATTGCACCTTCAAAGTTCAATGAATTCAATAATGATAATATAACGTTTGGAACCATATGCTGAAATCCTGCCTCTCTAGTATTACAAGTTAAACCTGGCTTAATACATCACTTGTTGAATTTTCAATTTTTAAGTTGCTGCATAAGAAATCACACTGCTACGTAAGATGTATGCTGAAATTGTTCTCAATTGATTTCAGTTTTTTGCCCCTGTGTTGAGTTCATTTCTTTTTTGAATTTAGTTCTAATTATATGCAATTAGTATTTTACTGTATAATTTTATTAGCATTTTCTTCCTCTTTAGATTCATTTGAAATTGCACCTATAGTGTCCCTGGCAACAGTCAATTTAGCTAGTATTTCATCCAACTCCATACTCTTAGCATCTATCAAAACTAAGTCATTGCACTCATATTTTCTTTCTTATTTTCAACATACTTATCATCATCATGTTCTACAATCATCTTAAAAATTATTCATATTAAATGTAAACAAAATCTTATACGAAACTAGGCTCAATTCTTCGTCTTTTTGATGATCATGATACTAGTTTAACCTTTGATCATCTTTTCTTGTTTTCTATTATTTAGAAAATCAAGAAAATTCATTAAACAAGTTTTAACTATTTATGCTTAACATCAAACTTTTTCGATACTTTCATTTCAGATCATGAGAAGCTACGGCTCAATTAATAAAGGAAGCTCCAGCAAAAAATAGTTCCATTGATATTAGAACATGAACAATAATATCTTAAGTTTGTAGATAACACGTTATTTTATATTTGAATCTGATTGTTGCAGAAGTTGACATGTTTTTGATCAGTAAAATATCTTGCGACAAAATTTTTTTAGCATTCTGAAACAATACCTAATGTCTTTTCAAGAGAATTTTAGCAGATTGACAGCTGTATGTGATGATTTGACACAATTGAAAGGAAATATCACTCAATTTCAGGGAACTTTGAAGGGAATATTCGAAAAGGCTCCAACAAGAGCTGAATATCAAGATTTGCTACGTGCAGCAGAAACTAAAGAATTTACGCAAAATCAGTCAGTCATTGAAAGATTGAAACTGTTCATTGAAACCCCTCACATAAAAGTTGCCATCAGAATGAGAGAGTTATATGAAAGTGGTAAGATACCCTTGTTATCTTTGTTCTACCGTATTGATTTTAAAAAAGTACAAATGACTGATAAGATTATTGGTGAAATATTAGACTACAATCCTCCTATACCAGATGATTTAGCTTCAGATATTCGAAATATGAACAAAATTACAAAGGCAACATCCAAAGAACTTAATGTCTATTCATATCCACCAAGTTTGCCACCAATCGATAATGAAAGACTCCTACTCAGAATAAGGACAGACAGATCATATCGTCAATTATCTGATTTCTTGGAAGTGTCATCTACAGAATTTAACAAATCCCATAATGGAAGATTAGCGGTAAGAGGTCGAAGCACAATAGAGTTCCTTTTGTCACAAATTTTAGATGAGAAGTATCCAAATTTAGATGAAAATGATGTGATTGTTTTAAGACATTATTTATTATCTCCCATCATCTTGACTAAATTTTCCTATGGCTATAATCTTGTTGATGTTATAAAGTACAATATATCTAATGAAGCCGATGTTGATGAGAAATTCAAAGTTATCTCCAATATTTTTTTAGCTTATATTGCGGGTTTGGAACTCAATGGGTATGCCTTGGAAGATATCAAAAAATGGTTGAACAAATTATATGATCCTTTGATAACCAATCAATATGTTAAACAAGATCCAGGTGCTAATTTTCCTTTAATCGAATTGGATGCATTGTTTCATTCTATTACAAATTTAAACAGATTGCCAAAGGAAACAATTGAATATGAGATAATTCAAATCGATTCAAATCCTTATGTTGCTCAAGTATTAATCAATGGAGAGAAATATGGACTTGGGACGTCATTTACAAGTTTTAATGATGCAAAAATTAAAGCTGCAAAATCTATATTAGAAGATAAAGGATCTATAAGTAGATTGTTTCAAGTGTTGACTCAAAATTACTTGAATAATAATAATGTACCTCAAGAAAATCAATTAGTTTCTTTGTCTAAACCTATGATTCAACAGCCACAATCTGGAACCTATTATTCACCTTCAACTCAAAATAAAACTCAATTGTACCAATCACAAGTACCCACTTATCAACAACAATATTCTTCAGGACAACAATCACCCACATATCAGCAATCACAACCAATTGCTGGATCGAATGGACAAAACGTTCCCTCGTATAATCAAAATAATTTGTACACACAGCAACAACAAATACAAACTTTAGCATTACAGAAATCACAGCCAACGGAATTTCTTCCTAACCCTAATCTACAGATACCATACAATGATCGTGTATCAGGTCCCAATGTTTTGTCACCATTTATAAGAGGACAAGATGGGATACTCGAAATCAAGCAATATTTTAAAGATATTCAAAACGGTGCCAAAGCAGAATTGCATGCACTACTAGGAAAGATACATTTGACCCCGATTTATGACGAACATTATTATGAGAACGATACTAAAAATAAAATCTACGTGAATGAAGTCAGTGTCAATGGTATCAAATTAGGTAGAGGTTTCGATACAAAAAAGAAATCTAGTGCTCAAAAAGCTGCAATGTGTGCTTTACAAGAGGAGAATTTGTTGAGAGAGTTAGGAGTCAATTTTTAATATTCCACCGACATTCATATTATGTGTATTTCTCTAGATATACACGATTATCGTCGGAGTTGCTAATCCACAAAGTAGCCCCACAAATTTTTCAGGTATCGTATGGAAAAACACAGAGGTTATTATAAAGGATGTAAACCATATGATCAAAAAAGCTATCGAAATAGTCATTAACAAATATGAATACTTTGATTTGGTTGGATGTGAATCTGCTGGCAATTCTTGGTCTCGTTGAACTTCCAAGTCAATATATAAATATTGCTGCAAATCTGAATTTATAATCTTGAAAAAAAGAATTTGATACCAAATGATTAAAGATGATGATATTAGTAAAGTATAATGGCTCGAACTATCAAAATAACTTATCCATTTCCCGTCCATTTTTCTACATTGATATTCTCTATGAATGTTTGGTATTGTACAAAAAGCACCGCATAAAACATCGAACCTTTCAAAAATTGGCAGTCCAAAAAACCATTCTATTAACACCACAATCCATATAGTGTTCAATACATACAACTTGATAAAATGGATCAATTGTACTTTGTTGTTGCAGAATGTGTACACATTCAACCAATAAAGAATTGTAAAATATAAGTAACCAAACCCATTATTAACAATGTACTGCTCTAGAAAGCTAACAAAAAGTAATGACGATATGTACAGATTAAATCGTTTGAATAGTAATGTCAATGGGATCGATGCGACGTATGTGATGGGATATATCAAGTAGACTATATGCCATAACTCAATTGACATAGCCATATATATTTCCAAATTTATACACAACTTTTTTAAGTAACATATAGATTATGTAATTTGCAGGGTGTACTTACGTAAGCTAAGATTCTAAGGCACGTTAAATTTGGCAATCAATTTATAATCAATTTATACATACGTCAAAATTTGATTTACTTCAAAGTATATCAGCATTTTTTTCATTTTTATATTAACTTCTGCTGATGTCGATATTATTAAACATGAAACCATCAGTTATGAAACATTGTCTACGATCAAAGCGTCCAGAGATAGGATTTGCAAGATCTAGAAATTATTTTTCAAATAGATTTCACTGCAATAGATATGCGAGTACGCATACAACTAGTAAAAGCTCTAATCCTCAGTTAACATTTCCATGTTTAGATAAATTAGAACAGAAGAACCATCAGCTATCAAAAGGTATACTAAAAGAATCAAATTCATCCTTAGAATCGGGTCCGGAGCCAAATTATGGGTTTGTGAAAACTGGATTCAAATTATACAAATCCAAAAAGCCTATTTTTCTAGATTATGGTGGGTTTTTGCCAGAATATGAAATTGCTTATGAAACCTGGGGTGAATTGAATGAATCAAAATCGAATTTGGTATTGATACATACTGGATTATCAGCATCATCCCATGCGAAAGCTCAACCTAATAACACCAAGCAAGGATGGTGGGAAAATTTTATTGGACCTGATAAGTATTTGGATACCAATAAATATTTTATCGTATGTACAAATGTGTTAGGTGGTTGCTATGGTTCCACGGGTCCTTCATCAATTGATCCAGCTAACAATGATTTTTACGCAACTAGATTCCCAATATTATCTGTTAATGACATGGTGAGAGCTCAAAGAGAACTAATTTTAGATGAATTTGGAATTAAAAAAATACATGCTTCCGTAGGTGCATCAATGGGTGGTATGCAATCTTTAGCTTATGCGTGGGAATTTCCCGGTGAAGTCGAAAAAGTAGTTTCAATAAGTGGATGTGCTAGATCTCATCCATATTCTATTGCCTTGAGACATACTCAAAGACAAGTCTTGATGAGTGATCCGAATTGGAATCGAGGTTTCTATTATAATCTGGTACCGCCCCATGTTGGCATGAAATTAGCAAGAGAAATTGCCACTGTTACATATAGATCAGGACCCGAGTGGGAATATAGATTTGGTAGATTCAGAGCAGATGAATCTAAGCCACCTGCTTTATGTCCAGATTTTTTAGTTGAAACATATTTAGATCATGCTGGTGAAAAGTTTTGTTTAGAATATGATGCAAACAGTTGGTTATACGTATCAAAAGCAATGGATTTATTTGATTTGAGCTATAGTAACAGATCAAAGGCTCTAAAAACTAGATCTTCGACTGAAGAGAAATATTATGGAAAAAAAATTGATGTAAAAGATAAAACATTATCTATACCAAATGAGCCATATCAGGAGCAAAATCCAAATGCTACTCCAAGTGTTGAAGAAGCTTTACAGGATTTGAAGAAAGGTATGAGAAAAATGGCAAATCAAGATGTTTTGGTCGTTGGAGTTGAATCAGATATTTTATTTCCTGTTTGGCAACAAAGAGAAATTGCAGATGTTTTGGTAGGTACTAATGGCTCTGGAAACGTGGAATATTTTGAATTAGGAACAGATATCAGTAATTATGGTCATGACACATTTTTGTTAAGTTTAGATGATATAGGTAAACCAGTTAAGGAATTTCTTGAGATATAAATAAAAGATATTAAATTAATGATCCATGTTGAGGATCCAACTCATAGCCAAATTGTCTACTTATCTTATAAATATGTTCTCTAACATTGGCAACTACAACTTTCGCTAAGCCGGAGTTTTTCTTTTTATGTTGTGAGTCGCCTTCAACATGATGTGGTAGTAAATTATCGTGAGCACTCAAACTTACAAACAATGCAAATGGAATGAACCAAATCAATAAACCAAAAAATGAGCAGATTTCAATGAATGTGGGTATTCTGGGGGGTGTATAATCTGGTTGCAATCTTACTTCCAATGGTGGAATGTATGGGTTATGGAAATGATTAAACCACAAGAAATGGTTAGCCACCACCAATATGCATGATCCAACAAAAATTGGTGATGACAATTCAATGTACGGAAACTTGGATAGATTTTTCAAATAAACATAGTTTGATACAATAGAAAATAGTGTCAATTTGATTGGAAACGAATCAAATAGTAATAATAAAACAAATGTCCCTATGATTAGATAGATCAATTGTTTTAAAAATCTTTTAGTTGGTTCTGTATGCTCTTCCACCAACTCTGATATATAATATAACCCTGATGCAATTGATAATATCAAAAATAAAAACCCAACCACTATTCCGAGATATGACAACAATTGAAGAAACATATTGTATAAAATATTTTGATCAAAGGTATACTTATTTTTCTGCTTTTCGAGAAACAAATGCGTCTATGAATTTAAAAAAAAATTTGTATTCAGCCTTGAAGACAGACATCATATGTTAAACTTAATTTTTATTCTCATAATTGATGTAATCAAATAACAATGACTAGTGAACTTTGAAGATCATTACTAAAAGTTGTGATTCAGCAAATAAAGACTTGAAAGTATATACTAAATTTGCAGCTTTCTCTTTTAGCTTCCTTCAAATTAGTTCTGACAGAAGCACGTAAGAATTAAATACGTTCGAAACCGCAAAGGTTTATTACAGTTTAGACAAAAAGAGTGTTGACTTTTTTAATCAAGTAAATAAATCATTCATTATGACATGGCGTATCGTTACACTAGATCAATATAACCAATAAGTCAACTTTATTTACTTCTAAATTTGACGAATTAAAAATACAGATGGCATTGTTATTTAGCTTGTTTATAGTTTTTCTGTAATTTATATATTCTTAGAAATCAACTTATTTTCTCCTGAATTACAGCACTTGCTGGTCAGAACTCGCTGTAAATGAATATAAATTTAAAACTCTATTTCCCATCTTCTACTTGTACTAATCAATCGTAAATTTCCATTGGTGGTAGCCTGTCAGTATTGTAAAACCAATTGTTATTTTTCAATTCAATATCTAGCCATTCAGTTGGAAAATAAACTAAATGTCCTTGAATTGAACTTAACAATTTTTCAGCGGTCGCCTTATCGTAAACTGCATCACCAGATTGCATTCTTCTTCTAGCCAAGGCAGCCCCTGCTCTACTTCTTCTAATTCTTTTAACACCGGAAACAGTCTTGGCTTTCTTATCTTCTTCCTCATTTGACTCATCTTCTTCTGTCTTTAATTCTTCTTGGTTGAATAAATTGGTTTCGTTATTTTGATCTTTTTCATCTTCGTGCGAATCTTCCTCTGGATGTTCCGTTATGCCTGCAAAATTACTAACTCTTCTTTGTAATTTATTTTTATATCCTTTAGGGGCTTGATTATTCAAAGATTTCTTTTGAGGAATTTTTCCTAAAACTCCAAAATTGTCGTCATCGTCATTATGAGCTCCTGTATGAGCACCTGTATTCATTCTTGAGTTATTTGCAAATTTTATATGTTTATCATTAGCTATTGAACTTTCGCTTCTATTTGTACTAGCTTGTTCTGGATTTGTTGTTGTTGTTGCTGTGTTTAAAGTTTTTGTATCGTAATCCTCAGCACTCACATTGTCATCTTTTTTATTATTCTCCAAATCTTGAGATTTCATAAATTGACCTTGTAATTTGGTAAAATGACTATACTCGGTCCATCTACCAACATTATCATCT
This sequence comes from Insectozyma parachauliodis, assembly GCA_030565145.1. Taxonomy (NCBI): domain Eukaryota; kingdom Fungi; phylum Ascomycota; class Pichiomycetes; order Serinales; family Debaryomycetaceae; genus Insectozyma; species Insectozyma parachauliodis. Next base: position 20,208 of record JAJMBB010000054.1, read on the forward strand.
GGTTGACAGTGGAAAACCATTCTAAATATTTCCGTATTTCTTCTAGCATGTTCATTCCAAAAATATTCATAAAATAATGGATCAAGTGGATCTTCAAACTCATAAGGATCCATAAAAGATGAAACGTTAGCTTCTGGAGTTGTAATACTATCAATTAAATCTTTTGCTGCTTCATCAGTCAATGATATAGTTGGATATTGATCATTATTGGTATAGTCGGTTGCGATACCGTCCGAAGAGTTTCTTGCACCATTTTGATCAGAGCCGGATATTGATGGTGATGCTTTATTTTCATGAGCAGTATTATTTGGCGAGAGAACTCTACCATTTAGTTTTTCTTTCTCAGATTTATCTTTAGCCGCAATTCTTTGTAAATAAGAAATTTTCTTTAGTAAGACCCACCTTTCTTTGTTCCTGTCATTGATTAATTTCTCACTATCTTCATCCATTTCATCCAGCATTTCCCAATCATCTGCATTCAAGAATTCTAAAACACTTTCCATATTTGGTAAAAATGTGGATTTTGGCTCACTGCACATGGCTAATTTAGATAAATCTTTTAAAAATTTAGTATTGTCAATCCTAGCTGACTTGGCCAAATTTGTTTTGTATTTATCCAAACCTTCACCTTGAACGTCGAGTTTATGATTTTCATTATTTTGAACTCTAGTATCATATGAATGTTTTTTCTTATCACGTATACCTTTATTAGCTTCATATGGACCTGTACGATTGTTGAATGAAACCGGTAAGAACAAAGGTGGAGGTGAATCCTTATTTTCCTCTTCGATGTTAACTTTATCTACTTTGGAATTTAATTTGAAAGTTTTTGTAAAATTTATCCAACGTTGACTACCGCTATTTTCTTTTAGCACATCTCTAGTTGCAATTTCAATCATAGCTGATAAATGTTTATACTGTTCGTTTTTGAATCTATTTGTAGCATATTTCACACCTTCTTCAGTCTTTGCCAAATCTTGAAATTTTTTAAATCTTCTTTCAACAATATCTAATATATCAACATTCACACCCAAGTGTTCTCTCATTAATCTCATTCTTAACGTATGTGCAAAAGCTGCTGCTTTATAAGGTTTTCCATTCATTGTGGTCGATATCATAGCGGTATCTCTAACTATTGCTGCAACTTCGGAATCTCTAACACCTCTCATTGATCTTTCATTTATATTCGCACTACCAATGATGGCTGCTCGGTCATCAACAATCATGGTTTTGGCATGTATATACAACTGCTCAGTTACTAAAGATTTTTCTTTCCCAATTCTACCCCATTTTCTTAACGAAAAAAATTGAATATAATCATCAGGATCAATACCTTTTTTTCTCAATTTTGCAAAAATTGATGTTTCACCTCTCGATATTGACATATATTGGCATTGCATAATCACACGGACAGATGAACCCTCAGCTTCATCAACTTGAGCTTCAAATCCTGGCATCAACGGTATAACAATTATAGCTTTCCAATTGGTACCTTCTCTGTGTGCACGGATTATTCTATCGACCAATGCATCTCCAATTCTATTCTTAATCTCTATACCATCAATGAAACATGAAGTAACAAAGAATTGATTTTCAATATAAACAAAATGCTCTGATGTTTCAATTAATTTTAAATAAGCATTTTGAATACTTTGCTCGTGTTGCTTTAAACCTAATGACCAATTTCCAGAGGATCTTAAAAGTTGTACCTCACAGGTTCCTTCCATACCATGCATACGAGCTTCCTCATCAGTGAAATCCGATGGGGGAATTAATAATGGTGTAAATCTACTTGGTCTCTTTTGCCTTAATAAATAGTTCCATCTTTGAACAAAATGTCTCGCCAAATCTCTAGCAATTTTACCACAAGTAAACATATGAACATCGTGCCATGGCATTCTTGGAGTAGTTTGTCTATTGTACATAGATTTGTATGGTTTATCTAAATCAAAGAAATCTTTTACCCTAGGATTTGAATAATCTTTACCTGGAAATACCTGAAACTCTTTAAATTTATTCAAATCGATTTTCTCATTTTGATTCAATTGTTCAAAATTAACATCAGAATCATCAGTTAAGACATGATCTGGAGTGTCAAATCTACCATAACATAAATCAATACCACCTAAGAATGCAAAAGTTTGATCAATGATACACAATTTTTCATGATGAGCCCAAAAATAAGTGTTTTGTAATAATTGATTTGGTGATCTAATAACATGGATATTTTCCTCATTTAACGATAAAATAGAATGTTTTGTATATAATGAATCAGTAGCAACTGTAGTACCAACATTCCTATAAATTATGACGTAAATTTTAACACCTTCTCTGGCTTTTCTTTGAAGAATTCTATCAAGTCTGAATTGTTGATTTCCATTAGCTGGTCTTCTCAAATATAATTCAGGGGATAGCCACCAATCATGAATAAAAATGACATCTTTTGCCATTTCTAGCGCCGTTGAAACAGCCCAAAAATAGTCTCGGCCATCAACAAACCATTGTGCAAAACAGTTTTTTCGTATTGGTGCAAACGAATCAAATCTATGAGGTTTGGCCCAAACCGTATTATTTTGCATTCTTTTGAGCGAATCGACCCATAAAATATGATCTCTATTCGATTTAGGATTAATTATTAATTTTCTTTCTCTATTTTCCAATGTAATTTTTAAATGAGGGAAAAATTTAGATGAATCTTGTTCTTTGATTGATGGATCTTTTTCGAGTTGTTCGCCATCAAACTCTACACCATCAATATCTTCATCTTCTTTAAAATCTAATTCATTTTTGATATTGATCTCAAAATTGGAATCGACTAAAAATACTTCCAAAGGCGTTGTTGAATTAATATTCGATACATACATCACGTATGAATCACGAACAAGCATCCATTTCTCAGCTCTTCTATCATACATACCTTTCAAATCATTTACTTTGAAATGTCCCACTCTCCATCCCTGTGAATTTGCTGTACCACTAATGTGAACTGGACCTTGTTTGCCTTGATATCCATGCTCATAACTCAATAAAGCTGATATGGGTGACAATTCAAAGAAAACAAACAAGTGATTGGATTCTGCTTTTAATGAAATTCGACTCATTAATTCAAATAAATAATTTTCAACCAGTTTTGTATACTTTTCATTCTCAAGTTTTCTTTGTTCTAGTAATTCAGGATGTCTATCGATTGAGCCAATAGTTGAAACACTTCCTAAACGCAGTCTCACCCTAGATATCTGAGTAGATAATAACGATTGGTTATCATGATCAAAGTTAGTGCTAGTTGCAGTCGGCGCAGTTAACAACTGATTTATATTTTGTTTATTATCACTTTTTGATTTTTTACCTCCCTTTTTCCTGAAAACAGGAACTGGAAAAGGAGGTATATCAAATTTAGCATTTTTAACGACATCTTTCTTCCAACCTGAAACTTTTAATTTTGAATGAAAATAAAACAAATCTTTAACAGTTCTTTCTATATTCCAGTTCATTTTTTGGGGACCTACACCATATTCTAATTGGATCAAAAATCTTCTATTCTTGATAGAATGCCTTTCAGAAATATCTTTAACCTTCAATCCAATTAATGATAATAATAATGGAGCTCTTGCTATACCTCTATCATCCTCTAACAAACATGATGCCATTAAGTTTATAGCTGGACCACCAAGAAGTAGACCATAAACCAACTTTGATGCTCTTTCTTTGGTCAATTCATCAAATTCTTCGTCATCAACATTGAATATCTGTTTTCTATCTTTCTTTCGCCTTGGATAAAAAGCTGACCAACTGAATTTATGCTTTTCAGCTCCTACATTATCAGTAGCACCTTGTTGATCAGTATAATAACCGAGGTTTCCATTAGCTTTATTATTCTGTTGCTTTTGATTGTTGGGCATATCATGAGATTTTTCTTCATCTGATCCGTATCTTGATTCTTGAGTATCTGCGTATGGACTGAAAAATGACAATGGGTTACCGATAATCCTTGGCGATTCATCATCTGGCAAGGATGAGTTTATAAATTTCGCAGAGTCAGATGGCTCATGAGGCGACATGTCTCTAGATAATGTTTTATATATCAGTTCCACATTTTGCTCTCTCAATGGTTTATTTACTTTTCGACCACGTTCGTTACTGGTATTGAAATTTTGTACATTCTCTCGGCTATCCAAGAGTTGATCTTGATTTTTACTTTCAGTCTTTGTCAGTGATTGAATACTACCATTAACAGATGGCATAATATCAAAGAAAAGGATTCGTCAAATGAACTGTTATTTCAGATGGATAAATTTTGTGCTTTGACAAATTTAAGCAAACTTCAAAAAAATAAAAACAAAGTATATTGAAAAATATTACACAAAGTAAGATGGAGATCGAAGAGATAAAGTAACACGGACTTTTCTAACATTTAATTCACTTCAATAAAGATACATCTAATCTTTGCTTATGCCCAAGCCAAAGTGCATGATCGGTATGATCTTTCAAGTCGCCCTGATTTGTTCTTGGATGGATTAAAACAGAAAGCTTTCCGTGGTTCAATTGAAAATAGGAAACCAATTTGGCAAATAACGCTGGATTTTTGAAATCTAATTCCCACATATTTATCGGATGAGGTCCAATTGGCTTATCCCAAAATTTGTAAATCCGTATATCACCAGTCTCAATTTCTTTAGCAAAATCTTGTTGAACTTTCTCCCTTAATTTAAAAGCAAAATCTTTTTCATATTGATTGTTATTATTCCAGTAAGTATGAATATCATACGATTCGATACTGCCATAGAACGAAGCCATAGTTGAGTGTAAAATTGTTGAAAATAAATGTGTTGATATTTATACTAGTAATCTTTTTTCTAGTTATATGTAATCAAATTACTAATTAAAACTTGAGCTAAATATACACCAATAATAAATTCAGCTCTTTGGTGACTTATACGTCGTTCATTTCAATGTTCACGTAATCTTCAGATGATCCATTTAGTTCTTCTTGATCATCTCCTTCCCCGTCTTCATTTATAAACTCAACTTGTCTGTATCTATTTCTTTGATTCTTCAACTGATTCTTCCTATAATTGAAATAAATGGTACTCACAGTTAGACCAGCTAAACTACCTCCAATGTTGAATAATATGTCGTAAATATCAAACACTCTTTTCGGATTTACAAAGCTTTGGATTATTTCCAGCCCAATACTGCCACCCACAGTACATACCGAAAAAGTTAAGTACTTGAGAATTTTCAACGACTTGTAGTTTGTATCCCAAATAAAGAAAAACTCAATTGTGATTACAACAAATGTTACAAAGTGGATTAATTTGTCATGGACCAAATGGATCAGAGCAAATCCCAAATATCCAGCCAAAAATAATGTTAATATAAATGCAGCCAAAACAAAGTAACGTATGGAAATTGTTATCATGCCAGGCCAGCGTAAATTCTATATCTTCCTGACCATTCAAGGGAGTTGAAGAAAATATTCCTGTAGAAAAAAACTGAGAATAATTTATTGTATCATGATTTCGCATCCCAAGAACTAAATCTATGATTTCGCCTAGGTTGATCGTACCTAGAAGGTATGCATCAATTAGCTATTTAACATCAGCTGTACCAGATGCTAGCTCAATATTAATAAATGATAACAAAAAACATACAAGCGGAAAGAATAAGCCTGTGTTGACTTCTCATCAAATCTCGAAATTGCAAAATCAAATTATAACTCCATTGGAATTGAACAATATATTTCTTAATGAAGACTACTCAGCTTTCTCAGATAGACAAAGAGTAAAAGCTACAAATTTTTTCAAAAATGTTAAAACAGATTTAGATTGGACTTTAGCGGATTATAATGAAATTCCCGATGTGAAATATGAGATTTTGGCTTCAAAAAGAAAGCAGGAGGCTTTGAATGTGGAACCAGATAACAAAACCCAATATACAGAGAACTTGATCAAATCAAAAAAGACTTTTGGTATTAAACCAGATCTACTAAAATTATTACCTGAAATTTTAATTATGGGACATACCAATGTTGGCAAATCTTCACTAATAAATAGTTTATTATTAGCTCAAGCAAGTGTTTCAAGGTCGAATCAATTGGCTTACGTATCTAAACAAGCAGGTTACACTAAAACATTGAATGCTTTTAGAGTTGCTAATAAGTTTAGATTTATTGATAGCCCAGGATACGGTAGAAAAGGGGATTCGAATCAAGGTAAATTAGTTATCGACTACATCACTAATAGACATTTGTTGACAAAAGTTTTGCTACTCATAGATTCGAAAGAAGGATTCAGACCCGCGGATGAAGTTATCATGAATCATTTAATCCATGAAGGTCTACCTTTTGATATCATTTTTACCAAAGTTGATGAAACACTTGCTATGCATATGCCTAAGAAAGTATTCAAAGAAACAAATGCTGAAGATTTGATAGAAAAAGCGAACGAAATGATAATGAACCATTATAATCAATTGATTGATCAATCTGGTTTAAAAAAAATCTCTATGCAACCCAGAATTTTGTTTAATAATTCCAATATCAACAAATTTATCACTAAACCTTTAGGTATTAAAGATATTCGGTGTAATCTTTTACAAAGTTGTGGACTTCTACTGTGAAATTATTATTTCAAATATCATTAATCTAATATACATAAAAAAGCTAAAATCTTCCTCTACCACCTCTTGAACCGCCTCTGCTGAAACCACCTCTACTAGCACCGCCTCTACTGAAACCACCTCTTGAACCTCCTCTAGCTCCTCCTCTTGATCCTCCTCTGCTGAACCCACCTCTTGAGCCCCCTCTAGAACCTCCGCGACCACCACGACCACCAAAAGATTTTGAAACACCACCATTGCCTGATCCCTTTTTCTTTGGTTTTGGTCCGACCTGCGGTGGTTTTGGTAAAAATCTTTCCAACGGTAACAATTTATCTGGACCTATGAAAAATTTATCTCCTTCTTTAAAAGACTCAGCTTTGACACCTTCTGATGGTTTTATCGTGAAAAACACTTCATTCAATGGACCTAAAATTTCATCAACTTTCCCGACTTGAGTTTTGTTCTCTAAAAATATTGGAGCATTAAAATATGGTATTTTGATATTTATTGAACGACAGACTATATCTCCTTCACAAGCTTGTAAAAATGAGCCCATTTCCAAAACAGTTTCTGGTGGACCTTGTTGTATTGGAGGACCTGTTCTACCTCCACGTCCTCCTCTGAAACCTCCTCTGCCTCTGTTCATGATGTGCTGATGATGGTCTGGTTTTATAAGAAAATTTTTTGATAATCTTGATTTTTTCACTAGTATCTCATCGAGCGAGAGAAAATTGAGCTATTGTCGTGAGCTGTATTGTCTCAGTAATTTTATGTCACTGGTAGCGTGTAAATTGTACAAAAGATTATGTAACTTTAACTAAATTGGATTCAGCAATTTATTAGAGTTAATTTTTGACTTGAAATTATAACCGTCACAGTTTTTATTTAATCATTTTTCCAAATAGTCGAATCATTTTGAATATCGATATTTAATTGAGTTGTCATGAGTAATTCACTGAGTATGTTTAATGCGATGTTTCATCTTTTCTTTTACTCGATTTTAATATACTAACTTTATATTAGCTACTCCTAAATTTAAGGTGGGTTTAACCCCGGAAGAAAAGGCATTGTATACACAGTTATTCAAAGCATTGGATCTTGAAAATACTGGTGTTGTTACCGGTGACAAGGCTAGAACAACCTTTGAAAAATCAGGCTTACCCCCAGCTATCTTGGGTGAAATTTGGCAAATTGCTGATCAGAATAATTTGGGGTTTTTGAATCAATTTGGATTCTGCTATGCTATGAGATTGATTGGTTATACACAATCCGGTCAACATCCAAGTCCCGGCTTAGGTGACTATCCTGGTCCTTTGCCAAAATTTGTCAATTTGTCTTTACCTTTACAACAAATTCAACCCCAATCGACTAATAGTTCGTTCATGTCAAGTCAACCTAACGCAAATGCAAACATTCCAACAAACGCCTCACCTCAAAATTCAATCAATGTAATTTCCGCTCAAGATTATCATAAATTTTCACAATTGTTTATTAAAACATTAGGCTCTTCCCAAGGTGAATTAAGCGGAGCTCAGGCTAAAGACATTTTTTTAAAGGCAAGGTTACCAACTTTGACTTTGGGACAAATCTGGACTTTGGTTGATAGGTATAATACAGGAAGTTTGAAAATCGGCTCATTTGTAATTGCAATGCATTTAATTCAAGGTTTACTTAGTGGACAAATCAAACAATTACCACCCTTTTTACCTGATTCAATTTGGCAATCAGTAGATTCTTATCATTCTCACGATCAACAACAACAACAACAACAACAACAACAACAACAACAACAACAACAACAACAAC